>JALDNG010000726.1:0-93876 GCA_024349245.1 Neodontobutis hainanensis
CGATGGTTATAGAGAAGATATAACTCTTTATCATATATCTGTGAAATCAATGATAAGATTAAAATTTCTTAGAACAGTAAAATTTTAAATAATATGACTTATTGTCTTATTAATGTTTAAATATTAAAATATCTCGAAAAATTCAGGAAAATATTTTATGAATGTTATATATTTCAATGAAGATGTCAAAAAATCTAACAAAAAATTTCGATTGATAAACTTTATAAGTTTATAAATGATGTAATCTCAAAAAATAAATATTTTTTTAAAAATAGAATTGATAAAACATGCTATTTTCATTTTTTATTTCTTCTCAAATTATAAAATTCCATAAAATAATGAATGTATTATATATAAATGTATCTTTTTATCTTGGATTATATAAATGGCATTAAAATTCTATTTTAAATTATTTAGTGTATCTAAATCAACGAATAATAAATTTTAAAAATGGATGAATAAATATTTACCAACAACGATAAATCAAAATTATAATAGAATTAAGGTAAAAAAAATATACTGATATTAAGTTATTTTTTTGATTATTATTAATTAGATTTAATGTATTTAAGAGAACATGTGATGTAAAATAATCAATATTTTATGTTTGTGATATCTTATTTTATCTATGACTAAATGTTTATAAGTAATAATTTTAAGAATTTAAATCAAATAAAGTACATTTTCAAATAAATAATTATACATTTTGAAATTATAAAAGTCAGAGAAAACTAGCATTCCATACTTAATGTTATAATTAGCATATTATGATTAAAATCAAACAATAAATTATCTGTAAAGATTCTCAATTCTCAGGTATTTTAAGCAATAAAACGATATGATATTATATTATAATAATTTCAGATTGATCGATTTATAAAAATCTGTCAAAGTATTGAATATATATTTTAATGTTATTTGTATAAATTTAATCTAAATACAACGTCTTGATAAATTATAATTGCTGATTAAAAAAATTCTTTTTAATATTTTTTTGAAAATGTTTCATAATTTCTGAAAAATTGTTTTGATATTATTTTCTTCAAAGTTATCTGAAAATACTTCAAAAATAACTTTAGTTTTCTTTTTAATATAGCTTATTTTACTGAGGAAATTTTCAAATTATGAAACATTATCATAACGATAAAAATTATATTTATATTATACATTTAATGAATTGGAAAAGTTAAATTTATTTTATTAAATATCTGATAGACAATGAGAATACAAATAAAAATCTTATTTACAGTAATTATAATCAATTTAATTAACTATGGAAATTTTACATATATTTCTATATTATTCAAGATTATTAAATTGACAGATTAAAATTTTGAGAGGTTAATGAACTACATATATTATATTTTTATATGTAAATTCAAAATTTTACCTTATTCTGGATTATATTTTTAATATTAAATTCTTGAGTTTCACAAATATAATAATAAAATAGATCAATTAAAAATCAATATACCATAAATATATTTAAATTATTTATCAACCATTGTAATTAAACTTTTAAATACATAAAAATTATTTATGTTATATTTATATATTGAATCAATTTGTTTTGGTTAAAATTTAACTTAAGTAATTAATATTTTAGAATATATATTATAAGAAATTTTGAATTCTCAAATTTATACACTTCTGTATTATAAAATAATATACATTTGAGTTTAAATTAAGATCAGCTATGAAAGTTGATCAGATCCGAATCAAATATTCTTAATTTCTACATAAATAATAAATACAAAATAATATATATAATTGAATAAAAATGAGTTATGTTCACTAACTAGTTCAAGAAAATAATATTAATTAATGAAAAATGAAGCTCTCTTAATGAATAATCTAAAAATAAATATAATTGTAAAAGACTAAATTTAAAGAGTGAAAACATTATGTTATGCAGAATACCAAATTCAACGTTAACTTTATTTGAATTGGCAAATAGCTGTAATTCCTCGTTATGTTCGAACTTTTGAAGAATTCCATATATTTAGAAGAATTAAATAATCCATTAATTGTCCAAACTATTGGTCAAATATCTCGAATCATATGTCTTTGGTTCGCCGAAATCTGAATAAAATTATACACGAATATAATATATATTTACTAAAAAAATAGATAGAAAATATGCTGAAAATAAATATGGTTATAAATAGTTTTGATACATCAGATAGGCACTGATTTTCCAAAAAGAATTGAAAAATTATATTTTGTTTAACTATTAGATTATGGCTTAATCTCTGATTAACATAGAAAATTGTAATTTATTTTACAGGTTTTAAATTCTGAAAAGAAATTATAATACTCATATACAACTGTTTATGAAACTCAAATATATAGAAAATCTGAAAATTTCTATTTGCAGTTATATCTTAGGTTAATGAATTCATCAAGTAAAAAATTGTAAACCTTTTCACATTAGAAGTCATAAACCTTAAAATTATAAGAGTTAATCGATACACAAATTATTAAAAAGTGATATTCAGAAAAATCTCAACAAAGACAGTTTTAAAAAATCTGGGTTACATTGAAAACTCAAAGGAATGCCAGGGCCATTTAAATATATAAATTGCAGTGTCAAATTGAAAATTTTCATTAAATACGCTGCTTCTCTTATTAGTTCTGTTTTTATTTTCTGAAATAAACTAAAATGATAATACATGATTTAAAGAAATTTTAAATTTTTAATTAAACTCGTTGTCACTTGGTAATTTGTCATGACAAACTCGATTTAATAAATAATTTAAACATAAAGGCACTATAATGGACCTTAAATAGTGTTAAGAGTACGTCGCTCAGTCATATGATCAGCAAATCAAACAAAAAGTAAAGATTAGTGCCTTTTAATCAACATTATATCATTGATAACGATATAAACTTACGTGTAAAAGATCTAATATCAAAAGATAATTGAAGAAATATCTGTATTTCAAATTCTATGTATGGATAATAAATAATTTTAATTCCTTAAACAATATAGAATTTCAACGAACTGATAATTTTTGATTTAATATCTAAGATCGAATTAAATAAAATCATTTAATTGTAAAAAGGTTCAAAAATCTATGAGTGAACGATAACTTTATGAAAGGAAAATGTACATGATTGCTACATATTTTTGGAACAAATTAAGAAACCCGAATATCTGTAATTCCTTAGCTGAACTCAAAAACTTTAAAGTTACAAATATAACACAAATTGAACCGATGATAATAATTATAATTCGAGTATGTTAAATTTAATAGCTCTTCTCATACTTAAATGTAAAGAAATGTGTCAAATATACCTTGCTTCGCTTTTAGAAAAATAACAAAATTTTTAAACTTGATAAATTAAGAATACTCTTAAATTTAAGTCTCTTAATATCGTTAAAAAGTGGAATAAATCTTCTCTTCTCATAAGTTGAAGAGAGGTTACTAGAGACGAGCCGTGCAATGTAAATGTTTGAGAAGGAAAACATTTATTAAGAGTTAAGGAGAAGAAAATTCTCAGTCATATTTACAATCCTCTATCGTGTGTAATACTCTTGCCTCATTCGTGATTATAAATTTCTTTAACGGGAATATTGAAAATATATGACATAATCAGATTCTCTAATAAAATTTTAATCACGTTTGAAGCACTTTAAAGAAGAAATTCCACCAATGATAAACTAAAGATACCATTTAAGTCCGAAAATGCGATTATTGTAGCGAATACTTCAAATATTTATGATAAGATTTTAGAAAAATATGAATATTATATACTAATCAATCACATTCAAATGAACTTTGAGGATTCTTAAGAATTTGTTACTACTTGGACAGATTCGTAAAAGTATTTTAAAAAATTTATGATTGTCTTTAATGTCTAAATAGAAGAAACGCTCAGTAGATAATTGCCACAGAGTTTGATATTAAGTTCAAACTTCTGAAAGCTCACCTCTCAATGCAAGGATTTCTAAACTATTCTAAAAAACATATCATTGAATTTACTGCATCAAACTTGTCAGAGTGGTTTAATTTTTACCGTTTTTAAGTGTACTAAAGTTTCGATTGCTATAACCCTTAAAATATTATTCATAGAAAATCATTAAAACATTTTTTATTTGAAAAATAATAATGCGCTCTTTTCTCCGTTATCAAAAGTTACAAAACTATTTTAAATTACTTAGTTTACATTGATCACATACCATCAACTATTCATCTACGTTTAATCATTTAATGATCATAAAAAGGCTCAGAGATATCAATTAATATGAAAATCGTTTAAAATAAATTATATACATACTAAATGATTCCAACATAATTGCTGGTTAGCATTTAATATTTTTGTTATATTATGTGTTGAATTTAACGTATGTATTCTCTATGATCAACAAAAATATAATAAATAAAAAATATTAAAATTTAATACCGAATTTAGTTTCATGTTGTTAGAAGTCGTAATGTTGTGTTTACAAATGAGCGTTCGATATATGATTCTGAAACATATTAATGATGATTTCTGGTATCATAAAAATCTTATACAATAAACTTTAATGAGAATAATAAAAGATTGACATGGCACTTAAATTTATTTGATGCGTATCATTTAAATTACACACAATGTAAGTATAAAAATCCAAAAATCGTGCCCTTATATCATCCTAACAACCCTTTATAGGTTAAATAAAATCTATTTTAAGTAATTTAGACTTATTTTGTTCTTTCCTTAAAACACATAAATGCAACAGATTTATCATCATTTTCTTGAATATCTTGTCGATATGGACCAAATTTAAATGTCTCGTAAAGTTTAATTTAAAGTTTGTGAATCTCTTATTAAGATAGTCATATCAAGGTAAGGTTTATAAAAAACATCTGTTTAAGGCATTAAGGCATATTTTAAGTCCTAAATGTTCTGAAACTTCTTCGAAAATTAAAAATTACAATATCGTTTACTTTTCAATAACATTCAAAAATAATGTAGTATTTTCAATATCGATTTAACCACTCAAAGAAATATTTCGACAGGATTCAGTATTAGATAAAAAAAACTAGTATGAGGAATCAAAATAACTTATTTTATTCTAAGAGTGTTTTAGCATACTTATACAGAATCATTACTTAATATTATCCCATACTATAATGAGTTTAATCTTATCGTTTTTATTTATAATCTTAAGCAATTATGAAAATTAAACAACTAAAGTAATGAATACCGCACGTTTTAACAGAGGTTGAAATAAAAATATTTTTTAAATTTAGGGATTGTAAGTGAAAACACCAGAAAGGATACGCATCAATCAAAAATATGTTCATTTATTGAATGAGAGCTAATTACGTAAAATTAATAATTTTTTACTTTTAATCAAAAATTAGAGTAAACTAATTCAATATTTGTGTGTCCCCATAAATTCAACGAATGTATCCACTCTTTTTAAGTCATTTTAAACTTCCTGAGAACGTCTTAATATATGAAGACGCACCACATCCTAATGAAACCCGTTTATAAAAAAATTATAAATACCTTCGATCCATCATTACAGAACCCTCTGTAGTGAAATTTCAAAGGATAAAATAATAAAAAATACATACCGGCACATTCCATATCAAAATGGGGGATTATTTTTTTAATTATCTAAAATTGATTAGATAATATTTAAGAAACTACAAACAGGAACTAAATTAATTTTAAAGCAGCCAGCTTTACGTATATCGAATAAATATCACGTAATCATCATCAATTTCAAATAGATTAATAGCATACATCTTGACAAATAAAATTCAGTTAATTTTGTTCTATCAAGTAAAATGATTTATAATTAATTTTATTGACAATTGAAAAAGATCAAATCTCTCGGAATACTTGTACGTAAGCAGTAAAAAAATGCATTTAAAAGATAAATATATGGAAATTACTCGGTCGAGATCGGAAGATATTTAATATAATCTTTCATTGGATTAGGCTGAATGATTTAAACTGAAAAAGTAAACATATAAATCCTATCAAAATTTAATCGTATTTATTATTTAAAAATGAAGAAACATTTATTTTTTTATGCGCCTAAAATAAATAGTTTTATATAAATTGGTGAAAAAATTATAAAAACGGTATTTGATCAATAAGTTTTTATTATTTTTAGAAGTAAGTCATAATATAACGTTTTTCAAATTTAGCTATTGATTTTTAAAACATCGTTCATTCTAGATCAAGCAAAACTTATTTTCATCATCATGCGTTCCGCTTTGATAAAGTCCTAAAATTTCACAAAAAGGATTGTTTTAAACGTTAAATTAATCCGATCGTTGATGTATACAATTTTAACATTATAGGCACTTGTTTACTTTTTCACCTATTTAACAATAACAAAATTTAATCTGTTATATATAAACAAAAATTAAAATAATTATGTTTTAACTTACTAAATTGAATTTATTTGAAACATTTCAAAAATGATAAGATAAAAAAACTCAAATTTTTTTTGAATCGTTGTCTTCATATATATTCAGCACAACGATCAGCAAGTGAGGTTCGGTTAGTCCAATATAGTTTCTTGTGTGATGGTTTTAAATGTTGCCAACCTTTTTCAACATGTTTTGTAGAAGTAAATGTTACAATATTCACAAAATTTTAGTTGCGTTTAACTTTTAAATAAGTGATATCATCATTTCCTAATTTTTGGTACGACATCAACATATCAATAATTATTATTGAATCGTTCTGTACATGTCGACTAATTATTGTATTTCGTTTTCCCCATCGACGGTCAGCTATTTCAACTCAAATCTATAAAATCAAATATTTGCGTAAATATAAAAAAATACATTGTTTAGATACTATTCCGCAATGTTTGTTTCTATCAAACCTACAAAGTCTAATCGACATCCACATCCTCCAAGTATCAATTGATTTCAGAGAAAATGGTCAGCCATCACATCTCTGTGAAATTTTTTCCTGCCAACAACTGTCTCTGGGAATTTTATTTTAAATTTTAAAAGAATCTCATCATGCTTTTGGTGGTACATTTAAAAAAAAATTTATTTTCAAAATTTTTAAGATTGTTAAATATTAACCTGGAAAATATTATGTACCTGTAAGCTAACATCTTTTCTATAGGAGTATCATGTACATTTGAAATCAAAGACATCATTCTTCGAGTTTTTCCGAATAGTAGTTATCATACTGCAGGAACTTATTTTCGAAGTTAATAATAGGCCCATTTTTCACCAAATAAAATGGTGTCAACTATATTTTTGAGTTTTGATAAAAAAAATATTCTTATGCCATTTCATTAAAATTCTTTGAATGAAAAATTGTTTACAAATTAATCCTGGGATTTTATAAATGTCTTTTTTAATATGTTGGGGGAAAGTAAATAAGTGCTTGAATTTTTGTTTGGTCTTTTTTGGTATCTTAATGAAATCAATTTTTCTTTCTTGTTCTAGAGACGAAGAAAAATTCAGTGTATAAAGAATTTTCTTCAAAATTTAATGCAAATAGATATGTCTCAGCAGCGACAGAGTTATCCTCCATCACTTCTATAGGTAGAACTAATGTTGATCATTTTCATACTTTACTTAATTTAACAATTAAAAAAGCCTTAATCTATCATATTCTCCATAGTTGATCTTGATTTCGAAGTTTAGTGCCATCTACGTCGAATTTAAAAGATAAAAAATCTCGTAAAAATCAGTTTTCGATTTTAATATCTTATATTTGTTCATAATCCAAATAATTACGAGTTTTATTTATGAAATAGTTTTATAAACCTGAGCAATCCTCGATCCAAACCAGCACTCACAACTTTTTAACAGAGATCAAAGAAAGCATGTTATGTTACAGACTCAATCAAGAAAATGTTAATAGAACTCCAAGTGATGATACAATTTATACTAAAATTTTAAGATTATTCCATTCCAGAAACGTTTACATGTTTTTAAAAAACATACAACGTCGAAAATATTGAATAAAGGATCACACGTCGATCATAATGATGATTTTACTCACTAATCTTTGATATAGAATACGATTATCATCATCTACTTTGTTGGTAACGTAATAATTATCAATTCGTTTTGGTATTGAAAAAGTTGATCCGGAAACATATCATCATTTCAAAATAAAAACATACAGTATGAACATGAAATTAACTTTCAAACAGGTATTTGAAACATTGATAATTTTATCTTTCCTAGTACAAAGTGAATCTGATAAGCAATATAAAAATTATATACAGATCTACCTCAAAAGATAATCGAAAACATTCGTGAGTTTTAAGAGACAATGCAATAAATCATTAAAATGCATCGAAACAAGACAATAGATTTTTAAAAAGGCGAAGATTTCAGTTCAATGTTCTCGAGCACATCACAAAAATTTGTCAAATCTTTTCTAGTTTGTTTAATAATTTTAAATAATTTTGCATTTCGCTATTTTCGGTTGATATGAGAACATGTACCTCGTGTAGTAACCTCGTTCATCAGCAGTATCATAAAAATAATCAAATAAACATACATATTTCAATGGATTTAGTAATATTCATCATCTATTTTTGGTAAAAATCAAACATCAAGTATGTGAAAAACACGAAAAAAATTTGTTATTATTCACAATGCCAATAGAGTTTTTTGTGATGAGAAAAAATAAATTAACGAGTAATATATATTCATTTGGTATATATGTTATAGTTAACTCATTATTTCTCAATCAAACCTATTTCATTCTGTAGAAAGAGAAATCTAGAAAGGATAATGATTTATTTATGGGTTCATTTTCTTCTCACTATGAAAATTTCGTTTCAATAATTTAATCATGAATATCGAAATTTAAAAATACATTTAATTGTCATGATTAATATGATTTACCATATTTAAATTTTTTACATGCATTTCAGCATGATTATTATCATTTTATTTTTGTATGAATTTAAATTAGCACGATAAGATCTTATCAAATTCCTGTTGATTATTCTAAATTGAAAGAAAATCCTTTCAATCTTACTTAAATTCAAGAAAATAAATTCTCACATTAAAAATTATTCAATGAATAAAATATTACTTATTCTTCTTTAAATCATCGAATGTAAATTGTAATCTATATGTATTAAAAATCGAAAAGTCGTTTTCTTGTATTTTTTAATTTAAAGTGTAAAAAAGTACTTAGTTTAAACTGTCAAGTACACAAAAATTAAAAATTTCCGCTTTATATATTCACCCTTAACAATGTCGAAATTTGATTAATTTTCTATTTTGAAATACGTTTATTTGAAAAAAATGCCTGATGTATTTAACGATTATTATAGTTGGAAATATCAATTTCATTATTATCTTATTGTAATATTCTTTCATATGTCTTACACATACAAGATTTAGACTATTTTTAAATATAATTAATTAAACTTTACATATGTAACTTTTTATAAAAACAAATAAAATTAAAAATATTTCGATCTCAATTTTTTGATGATACAAATTTTTTAAATTGTTATTATATCGTTAGTAATTTATTGAAATCATATATCAAGATAATTCATCAGATGTAAGATTCTCATTTTTAAATAAATATATATGAAATAATTAATTAAGATTTAATTAATTAATCGTTCAATAACCTATAAATAATTAGATTTCAACAAATAAAAAAATGTTCACCTTATTTTATAATATATATTATTTTGAACATGCTGAAAAAATTACCGTATAACTTTTATCAAATATTTTCCCTTATGTCATTGCTTTTTAATAAAATTTTTCATTTTTATTTTTTTATTCTAATTTTGTTAATAAATATTTGAAATATATTAATAAGAATGTCAAAAATATTTTCTTTACATTTCCTCCTGATGATGTAATAACAGAAATAAATTAGTCGATTTCAGAAATATTTTTATCAATAATTTATGATGAAACTATGCCTAATAAACAAATGTTAAAAGATTTAAATAAAATTAGGTTTAAATGTAAATCTTTAAATATGCTGCAATCGATTTATTGTAAATCATATGACACTCACAGATTGTTATTTATATGAATGTTAAAATGCACAGTCTACATTATATATTTTGGATATATTTAAAATTCAAAAATATCAGACATCGACAAAATTTTGATAAAATTAATTTACATATCCAAAATCTTTTTTATTTTTATAGATATCAGATATCGTTTAAAATGTGATTTAAAGCTTTTTACTCTGTTGGACTCAATAGCAAGACTACTAACATTGAATTAATTATTCGTGTAAAAATATTTTCTTTAAAATTAATTTGAGTTAAATATTTAAAAAATATTTCAATAAATTGTTTAATAAATCCTAGAATTTTTGGTTCAGTAAGTATTTTAATTTTCAAATGCTCCATACATTATATTTTTACATTTTCAAAAAGTAAGAAAATAAAATAATCTACACTAAGAATATAATTTTATGTTTATATCATTTTTATCTTTGTCGATATAAAATCATTCATAAAAATTGAATGACATAGTATCAAAAAAATTTGTACCTGTTAATATTTTCGTCCGAACTAATGAAAACCTTAAATTACTTGTCATAAATATTTGTCAGTTCTTGTCAATGAAATCTTTTTTTAAAGTTTAGTGAATTTAATTTAATTGATTTTAAAATATTTAATGAACATTTGCTTGATTTCGTTAGTTCATTCTTGTTATATATTGTGAATTTATAAAAGGAAAAAATCATGGTATCGCTTTTTATGTTATAAACGATTTCCTGATAGAAAAACATAATTTCTCTGTAAACCATGCTTATATAAGTTAAATCTTTTTACTTTTTATTGATTTATGTAAAAACAGGAATTAAAGTAAAAATATCATATAATATACAAAATTTTAATATCGGTATTAAATTTAGTTGAGGTTCTTAAGAGTTTAATGAAAATGAAAATTCACATTAAATATAAAGACAGGTGTTTCTGCTTCTATGACTGTGTAACGATATATATTCATCTGGTTAATTTCTATTTATTCATTGAAAAACTTTTATGCGTTCGGTCTTAATAAAAATCATACTTATTTTTAATACAATTAGTTTCAATATATAATCTTCATAAAATTAATTTTTTTAATCGAATAAGCGTAGTAATTTTAAAATAAAATATTTTTCACGTTCAATAGGTTTTGGTTTAAATATTGATTCTATTTCAGTGCAACTCTTTTTTATCAGTTTTTATAAAAGAACCCACTCACATTTACACCTTATTCTTTTTGATTGATTGATCAAATTTTAATCTATACAAAAATATTTAGAAATAAAAATTATTTTATATACTTTTTCTAATTCTGTCTTTGAATTTTGAACTAACAAACATTTAGTAAATCATTGTAGAGGTAGATTTTTGTGATTATTTCTGTATATCAAATTAATAGAATTATTTAATCGTGAAAATAAAAAAAAATTCCTTCAAAGAGAATATAAACAATTTACTTTAAATAATAATAAAAAAAACTTTTTATTATCACCATTTTTTTAAAAATATGTTTTTTATTAAAAGAGAATAAAATCTCTTTAAAATTCAAATTTTTACAGATATCCAGTTGATCTCAAATTACATCTTGCAAACATTGATGAGGTTCTTTAAAATTTCTTTTTGAAACCTCTATTATAAATCAATTTTATTCAAAAATTTTTCTTTTTTAAATATAGTTTTCATAAAAATTTAAAATCTATGAATTAAAAAGATAAAGAAAAATAAATCATTTACTTCAGATATTATATTGATCCGATATTTTATGTAAGTCCTCTCAAATGAAAAAAGATTTCTGAAGTCTTATATGAATTAGAATAAAAAGCATTCAGTATACAGCATTGTATCGTGCAAAGAAAGTTGAAATATTTTGAAATGTTGTCGATTCATGAAATTTGTTTGATGCCAAAATAATTTAGATTTTAAATTGATTTATAATACTAAACCATTTTTTGATTATGAGAAATTAATATTTTTAAAGAATGGTTACTTCTTGTATTTAATAGAAAATAAAATAATAAATAGTTTTAAAGTTTTTCTAATAATTTTTAAATCAGCCAACGTATACGGTATAGTTAACCAGCATTTTTAATTACCTGATGAAAATAGAAATTATGAACTAAAATTAAACCAAATAAAATATTATCTCGAAGTGAAAACTTGAATACATTTCTCATAGATTTTCATATAAAATTTTTTATGCTTGCAATCAAGTTTAAAGAAGTAGTTCTGAATGAATTTTTGAGTCTAACAGAATTTTTAAAAGTTTTAGGAATATTTTGTCAAGTGTAAAATTTTCAAAAAAAATACAAATAACAAACGAAAGTGTTTTAAAGATATTTAAATCAGAAATACACAAACGTATACCATACATACAGAACAGTAGATCAACGTGTTGATTTATCATAAACAAGTTTCTTTCAATTTAATTTTTCATTGTTCTCAGATTTAGATGAAACATAATTAAATCTTTGTGAAAGTATAAAACCTTTTAAGAATTATTGGTCATTTCATAATTTTTATTTTGTATCTTAATCTGTTTGATGTTATGAAATAATTTTTTTACTGATTCCAACTTCCAGAATATTAGAAAGATTCAACATTCATTAGACTTAAATAATTCTAAAATATTTAAAAATACCTAGGTTTGGTCTTCAAAAAAGTAACTCATATCATATACCTGAGCATTTTAATTTGAACCTGATCTCTTATGTGAATCAGAATGTTTTATTTTTATTAATACAAATTATTAAATTGTTCAAATGGCTTTTTCATAACCTTAAATAATCAATAAAAGATTTTAAATTCTTTAGGTCGTGATATCAGTTCCATCGATGATGTAAACAATAAATATTTTTCAATAAATAAACACCGAAAAGTGATAAAATTCAAAATTGTTTAATGATTTAATTAACAGAATATAAAAAGATATTTTAAATGGATCTATTGATATCTGATACTTTTTGGAATTTAAAAAACTTAAATTAAAAATTTTCTGTTCCACGTATAAATATTTATTTTAAATTTGTTCAAGGTTCTATCATTGATGATATATTTTTAAAAGCAATAGTAATTTAAAAAAAGCATTGTATTTTTATTCGATGAAGATTATGAGTGATTCGTGAGTTTTAAAAAATTGAAATATTGTTGATAATAAGAATTAAAACGCGACGCTTTTTAAAATTTAATATAAATGGCTTTCTTTTTATCCCCATCAATCAGTGTACATACACTTAATCAATTTGACCCTTGATCACTTTGAAATTCGATCAAATGTAAATTAAATTATAGAATTATTGTAATTTTTTTAATTTTTAAAAACCATAAAAAATGTTGCAGAAAATAGTAACAGATAATGTATTAAATAATTTTGATGAACTATACCAACTATTTGACAAATGCGCAATATCTCAGATAAAATAAGTATTTTCTCCTTTAGAGTATGTTACCGATTGAGATTTTTGCACACTTAGTTTCTTTACCTGGTGTCGCTTTGGAGCAAATTGTTGCATACAAGAAATATCTTATAAAAATTCTTCTAACTGCAAATGCATTTCTTTTTAGAGTGCCATCATGAATTTTGAATATAGTTATTGAGGAACCATTTGAAAAATTTGATGAAGTGCGTAATGCCATTAACTTTGATGAAGTTGATTAGTTTTGTAGTCTTCAGATACAGTATGAAAATTATTTAGTTCTTCATTGCAACGATACAGGCTTGTAAGGCTCATCTCGAATATATTTATGCTGTCACGAATAATAATGCTCAAAAGTCAATGAATTTTATCTTCATAAATGTTTACAACTAATGTAAGAACAAAATTAGATGATCTAATGAAGGAATTATAACTAAAGCAGGTAAGCAAAAAATAGCCATTCATAAACTGCCATTATTATCCTATTCTATGTTCATGACAACTTCTTTCACTTTTTGAATGACATTTTTTCAGCGAGATTCAAAAGAAAACAAAACAATGTTGTTTATTTAAAGATTCTTAATATACTTAAAACTGTGCTATCAAAATCATTAAGTATTCTCTCATGTACTGGGCGTAAAAATTTTTCGTAATTTTACCAATGCTGATATTGTATTCTACTTTTTTTCCTTGGCTGTTTAGGGAAATAAATGACGTTTGGATTTACGCCATTCCAGACATCGAAATATTTGCTTTTAAGTTGAAAAATATCGATTGCTTTAGCTTGAATATTACTACTTTTATCCAAAGTTTAACTCTGACTAATCCATTAAAAATCTCTTTATTGTATATTATAACCAACCGATCAATATCTGATCTGGAATCATATAAGATCATCGGTTGAAATTCGTCTGTAATGTCCGATGTAACGTTTTTTAAGGCAGTGGAAATGACGTTGATAACGTAGCCTTAACCTTTGGACGCTTCCTATACAATTTCATAGGAATACACTTTTTCATAGGTATTTCAATGAGTACTTTTGACTGAAAGTGTTAACTTACAGAGCCTACGATACAAGAGAATTTAGCTATACTTTTGGCCATTTTTTCCTTCGTTTTAGCCACAGCTTGATGCTCTTTAATTTTCTCCTTGTGTTCATGTGCTCTGTTTACTTGATAACAGTCAACTGCGATTTCATCGTTTATAATTGTTATTTGGTTGTGATATTTGTTGTTATGGTATGATATACAACACTGTTGTATGTTCTCTTTCGATAATTACCAATTTTACTCAAATCTATACTTCTTTTTGAAACACAGATAGTGTACTTTTAAAATAATTCAACATTTTATTTAATTTTTATCGTTTATAACATTATTATAATCTGAAAATTAATATTATATAAATAACCCAAGATGGCAGACTGTGAAATTCGAAGAAATTTCTCTCTAATAATTTAAAAGTTTTGTGTATTTATTCACAAAGTTAACAGAATACCTAAAAACAGGATTAAAAACTAAATGAGGATTCTTTAATAACTTATACTTGAGGGAAGATATTTATCTTTCAGCTTTGTTATTTTATTTTTTAGATGTAACGTGATAACAAGTGCGTGATTAATTGTCATCCTACTTTTATAAATGTTAACATAAAGTTTTCATATTTTATAATAAAATGTTTATCTTTAAAATTTGTTATAATTCATGCTTTTTAAGGGTTGATCATTGATTTAATATTCTATACAAAAATATCATTTAAAGCTATTATATTTTACCAATAAAATATAAGACGGTGAATTATACCAATTAAAAGTATTATTCTTTCTTAAATTTAGATAACATATTTTTTCAGAAAAAATTATTTACGCTAATTTGATTTTAGGAGATTTTTAAGAATACCGGGATGTTATTTTGGTAAAAAATCACGGTTTGAAACTTAAATTGGTCGTGGCTATGTTATTTTCTTAAAACCACCAAAAATTTAGGACCAATCGAGTTTATATACGTAATAAATTTTCTCTCATAATTATTTGAGATATTTTTATCTTTTGGTGTTGCTTAATCAATTTTAATGAAATTGAATCAACTTTTTCATGTCTCTAGACGCTTAAATTAAAATTTAAATTGAATATATACAAATTTATATTTTATTAGTAAATTTGTTGTCTCCTGAATGTATAATTGTTATAAATGCAATTTTTACTCTGAAATAAATTTAAAATGGCTGTTTTCCATTATGGATGCATAGTTGTTTGACTATTCATTTTATTTTCCTTGATTTAAAGGAATATTTTGAATATTTAGAAATATTTTTTAGAATTGTTTTATTAGAAAAAGATTTAAAGATTAAAAACGACTTATAGCCATTTTAGTAGTTTTAGAATCCGTTTCATTTATTTTTATAATGATCATATTTTTATTTCATGTAGTTGGTTCATTTTTAACAAAATAATCATTTATTTTTAACAATTAAACTTTTGATCAGATTATCATGATTGACATTACTTCTATGCAAACTATAAAACACTTTTCGAAGCTAAATTTCATAATATATAACATCTGAAGTTGTTAAAATTCATCAATGCTACGAATGGTTTATACTCTAGTTATTATACATTAATAATGCTTCGTTGATACATTTTATTTTTAAAAATAAATATATTTGGGAAAAAATGATATATTGTAAACGCAAAATAGTGTATAGATGTAAAATTTGTATTTTTTATCATATTAAAATATTGAAATTAGTATTAAAAAGAGATAACATCGAAAAAGTAAATTTTGTACATTCGCTGACAATTAGACTTCATTTAACCAAATACTTTTAATGATTGCTTGAAATTCTTTTTTAACCACTTATTATGATTGATTTTGAAAGTCTTGACTTTATTTTTAAATCATCAATTAAGTAAATCACTAGGTTTCATTTTTCGCATAAAGCTGTGATAATTTAATTCTTGATATCATTTATAAAATTTGAATAAAATTAAAATTCATTTTTATTTCAAAAAATATTTTATCTTACTCATGATTTTTGTATGATATGTAAAAGCACATTTTTAAATTTTATGTATAGATCGAGAATTTAAATATGATAAATAAATTTCTTTGTGAATCATATTTCAACAAAGTTACATTTTCAGACATTAAATACCATTGTCTTGCTATAATGGTACTTTTCTTTCATAAGTATATTTAAATATTTTTGATATTCATCAATGATTTTACCATGAAAAAACGTCTTAATATTTATGAATTGAATTCATTGAGGAAATTCTCTTCTGTTTTATTGGTAAAAAACATTTTAAAAATATTTTGAAAGTTAGTTCCACTTAATAAATTCTAAAAGGGGTTAACTTATATGTGAATCGTTCTTCCGATGTTTTAATCATGTCAGAATTTATCAATGCGTGGTGGCTTAAAAAATAAATATCATATTACACACCAGTTTGTGTTACTCTTCTTATACTTTAAAGATAATTGACCATATTTCCTGACTTCATTAAATATTTTTCAGAATATACCAAATGTTTTAAGAGCTGTAAGCGTTTAGTTTGATTATATCTTGGCTGGTTGAAAATATAAGATTTATATAATTGATGGAAATTTCTCAATTTTAAAGATGGTTAAAAAATATAATTAAAAAAGTTTGTTTATTTTATGATTTTTATGATAGCTTCATAATTTTAAAATAATTCATAAAATTTAAAATTAATCATATAGCATTCCTCTCTTTAAGGTCTCTTTCAAATATCATTTTCATTTTCGACTTCTCAAAAGTATTTTCATTCAAAATATTGATAAATGCATGAGGATAAAGCTGATCATGACTAAATGTTTTCACGCATCAAAATGATGAATAAATGTGATAAAATGTCATTGTTTACGCCCTATATCAATTTTAATGTCTCTTTTGCTGTTAGTGAATATTTATTTGAAGTATTATGATGTATCTTTATCATAATGCATGCATGTAATACCATTATTATTTTATTAACCCTTAGTAATTAGTTTCGATAAAATGTGATGGTTATTAAACGAAACAGGTGATAAAATTGCTTTTGAATTTTAATTTCTAAGGCTTTAAAAATGTCTTTAAAGTTTTTGGACATACCTATATCTTTTTCATCGATGATTTGTTTGTTTTTTTCATTTTAAAAAGTAAAAAGGTGTATCGTTTTAATATTCATATTTTAAAATTTCATATCTTCCCGTTGTAAAAAATTAAATTTCTTAAGATATTTAAAAATAATTTTAAAGTTGACAAAAACCTAATCAGAGATGTCAAGTATATCGAATAACTTTAATGAATAAATTAAATAGAATAAAGTTGCGAAAATTACCTAAGCTTGCAATCAATTAAATTAAAAAAATAATTTATCTTTTAAATGATAAAGAGTTTATTCCTTTTGTACAGACAAAAATAGTCAACATTTATTTTTCATTTAAAGTTCTAGTAAGAATATTACTAATTCCTATAACAATAAATACCACTTGTAGCCTCCGTTAGCTCTCTGCCAGTATGCGCTGGTACCTGATAGTTTCTGATTTTTTCAAACTTTACCTTTATCACACATCCTTTGAACATCGTGGATACCTTAATCTGATGTATCAACTCTTTTTCAAAAAATAATAATAAATAAATAAAATCTAAACAATAAAAAACATCGTTTAATTTTATTTTTTGATCTTTAAACTTACATCACGTGAAGAATATTTTTGAAAATATAAGATAAAATATAATTTTTAACACACTTTGAAACATGAAATTATGATATTTTAATAAGACAGGCAGCTTTAATAACTCTTTTATTGAAATATTTTTTTTATGAAAAATGAAAAAATGATAAACATAAAACATTAAAGGAATGAAACAAGATGAAAAGAAAACAGCAAGTATTTTATTCTTTGAGTATAAGAACACTAATTTATACCTTGACTTAGCTAGATTACATGGTATTTATCTTTTAATTAAATTTTTTTGTTTTTGATGATAATCATGGTCATAAATAATATATATGACTGATTTTTTATGAAGGTAAAACTTAGTCATTAATGTACAATAAATTAATTCATAATTGTATATTTTTTAAAAATATATCCCAATTATGATTTTACTTTAATGCTTTAAAATGAAATCAAAGATTTCACAAAATGAAAAATTGTTAGTGAATGGCGTTAAAATTAAATTTTGACAATAAAAAAGAGGGAGATATAGGTTTTGTTTATTGTAATACGCGTGCGCGTTTTACGTCACTTACAATGTTTTAGCTATCTTAGATGACATAATTGAAGTAACCGAAATCTTTTATTATCTGAAGAAAACGAACAATTGATTAAATATTTTTTGACGTCTCAATATCGCAAAAATAATTAATTTTGGAAATATTTATTTTGATAGATTCCTAGGTCCACGAGTCTCGAGCCATATAAATAATTTTCCTAAATTTACATTTGAAAAAATTTATTTTAAAAATTGAACGTAATAAATGTTATATAAAAAATTTATAATATTTCAGTTGAAAATTATTTTAGCATATCCAAAAAATAATTTTTTTAGCATAAAATTTCTTTGGCTCGAGAAGATTCGATGAAGGACAATATATTTTGTCTATAACACAGACAAAATTTGAATGGTGAAGTTAAAAATGAAAGTGTTATGGTTAAATACATGTATTGTAGTTTTAAATTTCTCAGTTTTCAGCGGATTTTTTTCTTGGAAGAGAAACGTCAAAAATCAACAAAGAATTTATCGTTAATATGTAAAATACAGAACTTAAACCATCCTTGAGTTTAATATCTTGTTGAATTTTTATGTGATATCCTTATCAGCAATAGATTGCAATTATTTAGAAATCATTGATCAAATCATGGTTTAATTGCATAAAAAAACTAAAATAGTTAAAATAAATTAATTAAAATACATAAAAAAAGTCGTGGAACATTTTTCATCCTCAAAACAATCTTCAAATTTCACGAGAATTCTGACATATATTTGAATTTGTCACGGCATAGATTTTTGTACATTTTTCAAGATTTTATGACAAAAGTCAATTTCAAGTATCCATAAGTTCATTTTTCAGCGACCATCAGCATACCTTTCACTTGTTGGATAAAAGAAAATCAATATTTGAGTGAATCCTATCAGTTATATTTTAAAATGAACTTATTTAAACTATAATTTGATTCAATTGAACAAAATCTAAGTTCTAAATGTACAATGGACAAGCTAAACCTTGAAAAGAAAAAAGTAATAAAACATTAGTTGCTAAAAACATGAAAACAAAATTTAGTTTTTCAAAATAATCATACATATTTGAAAATTTCATTATTTCAAATAAATATATGTAAATGTAAAGATCTTTCATTTTGAATCTTTTTAATGTATTGTGATTATAAAATTAACTTTTCACGAGAAGAAAATTTTCACAACTAATGTAAACGAGCTTTTTTCTGAAATATCAACAATAACTAAGCAATTTTAAGATCAAAATAAATTAAATACGCCAACATTTGAATAAATTACACAAAATAAACTTATACATTTGTGCCTGAAAATTTTCAAATCTGAAATGTCAGAAATATGTAAATTATTATGAGATTTAGTTGAGTTGTATAAAGCTATTATTTCAATTTCGAGATTTTTATAATATATCTATGAATTAGTTTTGAATTGTTTCATTAAATTAAAAAATATAATAAATGAATTCATTAGACCATGTCATAAATTTTAATCATGAAAATCAATATACGTAAACAGATGGATAAGATATGACTCGATGTATATTTTAATTATTAAAATATTTTTCTTTGTTAATTTTTCTTTCAAAAGATTATTAACGATGTAAATTTAAGAATATTTTTGTTCATGTATAATAGCATGAGAATAATAGTCATGTGCCAATACGAACATGCAAATCTTTATACGAATTTAATTTAGAGAATGAATTTTTATTTGGTAGTTTTAGTTATCTTTAATCGACCAATTGTTCTTTCTCCTAATCTAAATGACGAAAAATTCACACATTGGTGAAAGAATTTAATTCAGATTTCCAATTAAACCAAAATTACGCAGCTGCGAACGAGTTATCCTCTCAATTATAAGAGTGAAAAAACTGAAAACAGTGAAAATAATATAGGTTTAAAAATGAGAAGGAGAATTTATCAACGACGTTCACCAGAATCAATATCTGTTTGAAACGTAGTATCGCTGATCTATCCTCAAGAAATAGATTAAAATGCAAAAGATACTATGATAAGCGGAAGAAGCTTCTGCAATCCTGTCTTCTTTATAGCCGATCTAGATACGATTTATTATTCGAGAAAAAGTTTCATAGCCTTGAACAACCAGCAATATGAATCAGTTCTGACACTTATGAACAAAATTCGAGAATGTCAGAACAGGCTACTGTCTAAGTCAAGAGAACTTAGAAGAAACAACAAGGGATCGACCACCCAATTTAATTATTTAACGACTAAGATGTATTCTCGACGGTTATCGATGTTTAACGAACGTAAAAGGAGAAACGACAGAAAATAGGATCTCGTGTCAATAAAATTGCCGATTCCCTTAACCTGGCTTTAAAAGAATACAACTTTCATAATTTTAAAAGATGGAAAACCGTAACTTTCTAAGAGTTGATATGTTAAAAAGATATGACTCATCAAAAAATTTTCTTTATTTAAAATCTTTGTTGGTTGAGGATATTGATGCAAGATTTATCGCAGAAATTCTTAAAGTTCTTTGTGTTTTAGCAAGATTGGAACCACTTGAAGCTTACAAGAAATATGAAAGAATAAACCAAGATCTACCTGTTCAGATGATCAATAACTTTCGAGAGATGAAAAAAGCTTTTGAATTTATCATTAAAACACATCAAATAACAGCAGGTAGAAAACATAAACACCTTAGATTTCATTACGATGTTCTCGAGCTCATGTCAAATGTGGGGTTGAAAACGTTTCCGGTATTTTTTCTTACAAAGAATAGATTTGCGTGTCCATCTTTTCACAGAATAAGAGGACATGTACCTGGAGTGGAACACTCGTTGATCTTCTGTTTCTCAAAATGTATAAAGAATTTTATATAAGCATGGGAATCGTATTTTTTATAAATTTATTTTAGCTAAGAGTCAAAAAGGAGATATTTAAAAAATGTAAAAAAATGTGTGAAATTTTACACAATGCGATATGAATTTTTTCGTTATCAGAAAGAATTATCTGACTATTATAAAATATTACAATAATATATATTATATTTTACATATTTTTCTCATTCAAAACTATTTCATCCTGAAAATGAAAACCTCTCTAGAATGATAATCAAAGTTTTGATTTTCTCAGATCCACCTCCCTCAAAAAATACTTCTTCGTTCTATTTTCATTATAAACGATTTTATTTCAGTATTTTAATCATTAAAATATTTTAAATATGTAAAATTGTTCTGACTTCTTGATCACTTCATCGATTTGTTTTTAAAGTATATTTAAATATGATCGTGTTAATTTTATTTTTTTAGCATATGTTTTAACAATCACGATTAAATTTTATCATAGTATTACATTAATATTTTTACAATGTTGACAAATCCTAACAGAAAGATAGAAGATTTCAAACTTATTGTCAATAGATCATAAATTTATGTAAATTGACTTTTTAGCTTCATTTAATTTTCAAATATTATTTAAACATATTTTTAATTTTAACAATTAAAATTTTACTATATCTATTTATAAATTATAAATTAATAACTTTATGCTGTATTTAGTCAAAAAAAATTTTTTTTAATTATTTTGAATGCAATGCTCTAAAAATTAAACGTGTTCCTATACTCAAACCAATAAAAATTAAAACCCACTCTGGAACTAACCAATGTATTGCAATTGAAAAAGTTGATTTTTGTCTTCTATTTTGATCTATAAATTTTCTGATATACCTTTACAGTTCATTTATTGGGAACGAAATATTTTTAAGATATTTTTTATTCTATAATTAAATATTATTTTTCTTATATTGATTTGAAATGGCGTTTATTTACAAAATATAGTTTGTAAAATTTTGTACCTTAAACTTTTTATTTATAAAAGTAAAAAAATTAATCCTTTGGTTTCATATTTCCGAAGACGATTTTTTCATTCTAATTTTTGACGTTTATTAACAATTAAAAATAAATGCACAATTTGTACTTAATCGTTTTTCATAGAATCTATTTTAAATGATTATTTTTGAATTAATTTTAATCCAGAATAAAACTTACATTTTTTTTATATTTAAAAAATTTTATAAATTAATGAGTCATGAAATTCTTCACTTAATTTAACACAAATTAAAATCGAACATGCATCAATCAAAAGTAAAATTTAGAATTTCTAATAATGTTATTATATCGTTGTCTATTTTTAAAAATTTAGTTTTTCCTCGTATGATCTTTTACTTATTTTGTTTATTTGAATAATAATAAAAATTTTTTCATAGAATTTCCTCCTTAAGTAGTGACAGTGAAAAAAAATTAGTCACTTTGTCAGAATATTTTTAAAAATTTATAAGATCAAACTGTCTGATAAATGCTTAAATAAAATTCAAATTAAATTTGGGTTTTTATGAATATCTCAAACATATGCAACATCAATTAATGCTCAATGTATAATATTCATATATTCTTCTCTATAATTTTTAAATGCATCGTAGAGGTAAAAAATACGATCAGAGGCTCAAATTCATAAATATCAGTCGTTCATAATCGTTGAAAAATGTCTTTAATATGCACAATTTTTTTGTTTTTTAATAACTAACAGATTTTGGTTCATTTTGAAATAAAACTCTAATTCTCTGATTGATTCTAAAGACATAAACTTTAATTAAGAATCAATTCTTCTTTTAGAATTTTTTTAATTATATAGAGGGAAAAAATATTTAAATGTGATTTCTATAACAAATTGTTTGATATAATCTTGAATAATTTCAAGATTAAATATTTTCTTTTGAGAACTTCCAAACAAAAAATATATTAAGAAAATGAATATGATGGTGATTTTATGTGTGTTGAATTAAATCCAATTTCGATAATAGAAATGTTTTTGAAGATGAGTAAACCTTAAACAGTTAAAT
This sequence comes from Neodontobutis hainanensis, assembly GCA_024349245.1. Classification (NCBI taxonomy): domain Eukaryota; kingdom Metazoa; phylum Chordata; class Actinopteri; order Gobiiformes; family Odontobutidae; genus Neodontobutis; species Neodontobutis hainanensis. Next base: position 23,482 of record JALDNG010000726.1, read on the forward strand.
CTTGCTATAAATTGTGAACAAATAAAATCAAAAAGAATGTTTACAATGTTTGTGTTTGAGTCAAATTATTTTTAAAAATGATAATTTCTTTGTTAAACGTATTTTAAAAGGTAATATTTCTTTTCTTTTATAACGTTAGATGTAAAATATTATGATATTTAGTTTTAATATATGAAAATATTATATAATTTTAGTCCTTACATATTTGGTTGATTTTTTCTTTTATTTGTTGACAACGAATATTTAAATTTAAAAGACATCTAAAACCTTTCGATTTATCTTGTATCAGTATAAATTAGTCAGATAGAGCCTTATTTATTCATTTGAACAGCTTCATTTGTTCGATCGAGGTAAAAAAACTAAGATATTCTTCAAAACGGTAGTTTATGAATATAAACATCTTAAATTCTATTTTTATGCTTTAAAATACAATCAGCATATTATTCAACAATATAACTTTTTATTTTTTAATTTTGTAAAGATCAGTCAAAGTTAGAATGAAATAACAATCTCAAACAACAATATGCAGAGAAGAGCCCTCTAACTTTCGCGGTGAATATATTTGGATGGTTAGATCATACCATTTTATTTATTTATCTTTTGTGAGATATTTTATGTTTTTTTCTGATTTATGGACGTCTTTATTTTAAAATTCAAAACACGTTTTTGCATTTTACACATTTATAGGTTGATAAGAAAAAGTTAATATATCTTAGATAATCCCATAATTTATTTATCATAAAAAATTTTATATCTTATAAAAATATTTTACAAATCTTCGTTGTATTTTGTACAAATATAACAAAATTTGATCATATTCAAAATTTTTGATAAAGTCAAACATATTTCCTACATTGATGCAATTTTGCATAATTAACTTATAAAAATGTTTGATGTTTTTCATCTCTTAAGAATTATTCATTTTATTTTAAAATTATGGGTTTTTATTAAAATTCATTTTTCCGTAGAAATTTAAAATCCGATATTCTTTCTAAATGTTATCAAATTGAAATGGCTTAATGAATTTTAAAGGACCAACAAACAAACTCCTTCATTCTCGAGATGTGTATTGTATGAAGTACTTTCAATGATTTTTATTGATTAATTTTAAAAAATTTAGATTTTAATGAAATTTATAATCTCAAACAGCTTTTAGATTATGAGAAAACACATATTTTCAAAATATAAGTATTTCTTGCATTTAATTTTGTATTGTAAAAAGAATAAACAGTTTATTGCTTTATCTTATGACTGTGTTTTTAACATTCAACAAATATATTATAATTACAAAAAATTTTTCATAACCGATGAATAGAGGAAAATTAGAACATTCTATGAACTAAGTTATAAAAACCTAAAATCATGGCGGAGTGATAACTAATATAAAGATAAAAGAGATTTATATTGAAAATTTATCCGTTTACAATTCAGTTTGAAGTAATTGTAGATGAATTTCTGAGTCTACACAGACTAATCAAAAGCTTAAAGTGTATTTTTAACTGATAGATTTCCATTACATGGATACACACAAAATAATAAATTTTAACAGATTTATCAACCATAAATTCATATTTGTAAATGATGTGTTTACTCAAACAGTTCGGTATTTTTATATATTCCAAGATAGCTGTAAAAAATTGAATTTTTCACATAGTTCATATTCAGGTGTAATAAAATTTTATCATTGTTACGACAAACCAAATCTATGAAATTTTTATTTATTTCCAATTTTTATTTTCCTTCTTAATTTAAATTATGTGAGGAATAAATTTTTATTGTCCTATCAACTTTACAAAAATATCTAAAATTCAACTAAAATTAAGATAAAAATAGTTTCAGAATATACTTTAAACACATCTAGCAAAGTAAGTAAAAATATAAACTCATATTATCTCAAATATGAAGATTTCATTGTGTATTGTATTCCATATTCAAATCAGAGTAATTCTATGAGACGAAAAAAGTTTGAATTGCTAAAGAAAAGGTGACAGCTTTATTATGGAATTTGTCAGTCTAAAATCATAGCTTTGAAAAGATTTAAATTCTTTAGTATTGATATTAGTTCATAAGATGAATGAGAAAATTATTATTTTTCAAATAAGGGAATAAACTATAAATCCAATTATCTTCTGAGCTTTTTGAGTAATAACTAAGTTATTACAATCAAGAGCGTAATCTTTGCAATCAATTACGTAATTCGCGAAATAAATTAAAAATCAAATTTTAGGATAAAAAACACAATGAATAAAAAAATTCAAAATTATTCAGACTAAACACAAACCAAAGATTCGAAAACGATGGAAGGATTCACAAAATAGCCATAAATGAAGCAGATGGAAGTGGCGAAGATATAAAAATTCAAAATATATCAAAGGCAGGAGAAAACTAGAACGTTGAAATTAAAAGCGAACATAACAGATTCCAACAAGGCGATGCCTGGTCTCTTACGATGATTGAAGACGAATAGTACCATAAACATAACTAGGATATTGTGTTTTTTCAATATCTTCAATATTTCAAAAATATTTTTAACAGAACGCTCCATTTTACAGAAGTACCTGAAAACTGGTTTTCTACTTCCGAGTAAGCGAGGAGGTGGTAGGCGATTTTTACTAAATTTTTAAGAAAAGGAAAGTCTACTTACCTTTGGATGAAAATTTTATGGCAACATTGAATGATCTCTCTTTCTGGGTATAAAAAACATATTCTCCATTCAGGTTTCAACAAGAACAGTGGATAGGTATCTTCGTAGTTATCACTCCACTTTCAAAAATGTCAAATTGGTTCCAGCACTGATAAACTGGAAAGAAGTTTCAATGCAAGAGTTGAAAATGATAACTTTTACAGAAATTTCGAAAGAGAACGAAGACTAAAACTATGTATTTATCGATGAAGTCTGATTCTCAGGGGTTACAAAAAAAAGTAAAGGCTGAGGTTTCTCAGCATCATCTGCCAACGAATCTTTTTTAACAGCAAGATGCAAAAATATTTAGGTGATTGATACAATTAATAATCATGGAATCCTGTAATACATTATTCAATAACGAGCAGTAAATGGTGAATATTTCAAAGCATATCTCGTGGAAATTATGGAGTCTTGCATTAACAGGGGTATTAAATCTCCTTTTTGATCATTATCAATGCGAAAGTTGATCATTATCGTGGACTATCTGAAGATAAAGAAATCGCAAGATACCGAATAAAATATCTACCGGAAAACACCCATTTATAAATACCATCGAAAAAATATTTTCTGTTAAGAAGAACTTGGTAATTGGTGGTAAGGTCCAGAATGAAACAGAATTTCGAGTGTTAATGTCCAGAAAATTTGAGCAAATCAAACGAGATCAATGTGGATTATAACATGAAAAAATGCTCGTCTCTCTGAATCCATCATTGAACGAAAAATAATTTCGGAGTAAAATTATTTACATTTTTATCTTCAAATGTTTGTTTTTAGTTTAATTTAAACAAATTTATAGGAATAGTTACACAATTAATTGCAACGATTACGTAAATGATCAAAATACCATTTCTTAACTTGCACTTGGGATATTTGTAAATTGGTGAAATTACACCATCTAACCTTAAAAATATTATGATCAAAATTTAAATACTGAAATTTTTATGTCGACGTTGTTCAAATTCAATCAGCGATGTTGTATTTGCAGAAAAAAGTAATTTAAAAAAAATTAAATTTTATAAGATGATAAGAAATGAGCGTCAGCGCTGATTAATTTGAAATTTAAATTCTTTTTCTCATTAAACTGGGTGAAACTACTCGTTTATCGAACTTTTTGAACTTATCTGCTAACAGACACTAAAAAATGTGAAAATTTATTCATTTTGTAGCTAAATGATAAAAAAGAATTTTTTGCTGATAGTTAAAGATGAGCAAAAAATAAATTTTATATTTTCAAAATCAACTATGTGACAAATGCTCAGTACACCGCAAATAAATAAGAATTTCACTGGAGGAGAATTATGTGAATTGATTTTGAACATTTTTTTATGTACCTTGTATCACTTTTGCACAGAGAGATCCATATTAAAAACTGCATAAAAAGCTGCTAGTTTCCTCTATACGTCTTTTTCAAGTCCCTTAATGGTAGTCTAGAGTTATTATGGTGACTGAAAAGAGTCTGCAGTGTGTGACGCTAGTCGTTTACAGAATTCTTAGTTCTTTCTACATCTTCAGATGCAGAATGATAATGATAATGTCCTTCGATTCTTAAGATTTCAAGACATTAATACTTCCCCTCATCTTGTCTGCGGACTTCATCTGTTATATGTATGCTCTTAAGAAGAAAGATGATGTAACATCTTCTCATAGTCAGGCATGTTGTCAGCTAATGTAGTAAATTAATTGATAACATCTGATGAAGGAACTATAGCAATGCAGGTAAGCATCTAACATCCATGTTTAAGCTGTCGTTATGCTCTCAGTTCATTTTCCTAACGATTTCGTTAACTTTTCAAATATCACTTCAAGCAAAATGAAAATAGTAGCCAAAAATTGCGTATAAATACGTTGTTCGGAATTCAGTTATTTTTGCACTCTGAAAATCAATTAACATTCTACCTAGTTGAGTGAAAGGAACAATCCATTGAATTGAATCATTGATACTTTCGTATTCTGCTCTTATCAAGGTTTTACAAGGCGTATATGGAGGCAAACTATATTCTAGAAAAGAGATCGAAACGATTGCTATTTAATTGATAAAATATCGATTTTTTAGCTGGAATTTTTCGCCTATTATCCACTTTTTAGTTCAAACTTATTCATCTTTAGGTTTGTAATTGCCCACCATTACAGACCTAAAGATGCCCTATTTAGAATCATGTTAGAAAATTTGCCTTAATTCGTTAAAATTTTAAATTTTATGTCAGTTGGATGATGTCGAAGTTATAATAACTAAGCCATAATCCTTTGATGATTCCTGTGCAATGTATTTTTACTGACATTTTCTTAGATATAGGCATGATTATACTTCACTCAAATTAAGTATTTACAGAGTCAATAACACAAGCTGGAGAAACCGAAAACGTCAGCCATTTTGGACTTCATCATAGCAACAGCTTGTTGTGCTAAAATATTCTCGTTTTTACCATCAAGATTGAATATAGCATCACAGTCGCTCATCGTTTCGGCATTTTTATCTGTTAAAGTGGCTTTTTATTTATTTTCCTGATATTATTTTCACCGCTTTTGAAAATTCTCATTTGCACATTCCCTATATTTCACAAATCAATATTGATTTTGCAACAAAGACGGCTTACCTGTTGTCTTAATTCAAAAGTTTTTTTTTCGTTTAAATATCTTTCACCATAATCTGTTTATTAACTTTATTATTTATAAATTAATTATGTAATTTCTCTATCGTAATATTAATGGTTTGATTTATTTTAATAAAAAATGCCAGAGATTAGCTAATTACACCAGTTTAATCTATACGATGGTATGTATCCGTCATCGTCGTCATTTTATTTTATCACGTATATAAACTTAATAGCAAGTATGTGTTAATATCACCTAACCAACAAAAATTTTATGATTCTTAAAGATTGTAAACTAAGAGACTTTTTTATGTTAAATAATGTTGGAAAAACAGACTGGGTACAATATTGGATAAGGTAGGTTCCAACATTAACATGGTTAATATGATTTCTGGCAAACGATCAAAATTCATGCCTAAGCAGCTATCAAGATTATTGAGCTTGGTTAACTTAATTACTGCAGATATACAAAATCTGAAATTATTCTTTTACCTTCAAACATTTGTTTTGATAGAATTTTTCTCTTAAATAGTTTATTGTATCAGAACATCATTATTTCATTTTTTCTATTTTATTTATTGAACCAATCAAAAGTTAGAAAATTTTTGGTGTATGCTATTTATTAGGCAATTCTTGATGAATTATCAGTGATTATTGATTGTGTATAATCATAAAAACCAAAATCATATTTAAAATCTTTGATTATATGACCATAACAATGATTTTAATGATTCAAAAGAATATTTTTTACATATATAGAGTAAAACCATGGTTAAGAATATGCAAACTACATGAGAATAATTGCAGATTTTCTCGTTAAAGATCGTCAGGATCAAATGAATATCGAGATTCCAAATAAAAAACAATTATATATAATCAATTTCTCAAGAAACAGTTATCTTAAAAGTAATATTTCTTGGAACATCAAATGGTATACTCTTATAAAAATATTCGTCATTGGATAAACTTTTCAAGCATATTTGAAAGAAAATATATATATCTGAATAAATTTTTAAAACTTGAAACGCAGCGATTTACGATGAAAAATTTGCTTGAAATTGTTTCTATACCTGAGTTTAAAATAAATAACAGATATAATTTATATTAACATTAATCAAAGAAATGAGATTATAAATGTGAATTTATTTTTAAATAAATTCTTCTTTGATTGATAATCAATAAAAACTTCAAAAAAATGTTCAGAGAATGCTTTATAATAAACTGACAACTATTTTTGAGATGAGACCTATGAGCATAAAACATAATCTCAAAAAAATTTTTAAACAGGAGGAAAATGTCAAACTTTTCAGAAGGTTGTTCATTAATTGTCGAATTTTAAAGTGTTATAAAATAATATTTTGCAAGATTTACAGACTATATTTTCCTTATATTGAAATCTTGTCTTGACTTCAAATCAAAAAACTATCAAATGTTATAAAATTAAAATTTTAAAAGTAAAAACTGTCGTTATTGGAAATATTTTTTGATGACCAGAGACAGCATATTGATATCTATTTTTCAGACGATATTCCCCAAAGAGCTTTGGAAATTTTACATGATTCTTCATCATATGTGACTTATAAATTGAAATTGTATCGTCGCCATACTTAAGTCTCACAATGAATATCTTGTTTCGAATAACAATCTTGACAATATCGTTCCCTTGATACAAAGAATGAACATGTTTAGGCTATATAGAAAAGAAATTCTGCTATGTTGATTATTTTTGAAATAAATTCATAGATTGAGTATGGATAAATGTCAAAACTGTACTGTTTAAGGAATATATTTCATTTCTATCAACGTCGACATTTAAGTGTTTGGCTTATTCTCTGAAGTGACTGCTTCTAGATTTTAATGTTTATCAAGAGGTATTGCTTTCCAAAACAAAATCCATTTGCAAAATAGAAGAATATTTAAAAGAATAAAACAAGAAGCATTATCTTTTCATATCTGGAGTAAATTTTAATAGAGGAATGTCAAACCTATCTCTTACGCAATATCAAACGGTAAATATAACTTATAAAATCACAATTTTGAGTGGTTAGAAAGGTAAACTGATTCTCTTAACAGTTTTTATATAAGTTGACATTTTGATATATTAATAAGTATTTTTATTTGAAATATTCTCTTTTAAATATATATCAGTTATGCCATCATTGAAATAATTGTATATCTAATCTATAAGATAAAGGTACAATTTATTCATAGTAGATAATAAATTTAATAAAAATGAAGAAAAGTTCGATTTAAAAATTATTATCCCTGAATATTTTTAAAGATTGATTTCCTACGGATACAATTCTGCTGAGAAAAGACTGAGGTTTTAAATCAATGAAAGCCACACACTACCTACCACTAAATCTTTACATTTTAACAAGGTGGCCGAAAATTGATGAATCGCTGAACGACATTATAAAGTCAGTGAAGCTTCGATAAAGGACGTAAAATAAACGAAAAATCCATTCTAAAGACGAACAGATATTTTTACTCATTTTTACTCTTTTCGAAGAAACGTCGACTTCCTCAATCAAAGATGTCATAATATCCAGCTATATAAACACTGTGATATACCTATTTGATTTGAAATCAAGAACGATTATGAGTTGACGAAAAATAATTTCGTTTATAACCAATAAGGTAGAGTTCAGGTTTAAAAACTCATTACAAGTCAGAGAAAATGATCCTTCTTTTAAATTTTTATAACTTTTATTTTTCTTCTACTTATCAACAATTTTTAAATATTTATTAAGATAAACACTCAGTGAAAAAGGATGATGGATGAATTCCCCATTTCAACTTAAGGAAATAATCTAAGATAGAGTAATCAAACCATTCGATATATCTTTAAAATGGAATTTTGGTTTAAAGTTAAATATTTTGATTAAAATTGATAGTTAATGATGTTGAAAATAATTTTTACACCTTCCTTTTCTTGGTATTTTTTGCATTAACGAGAGAATGTGAAACAAAAATATTTTACTGTCTTTCATTTAAATAATTTTTTATTTTAAGAAGAATTTATAGTTTAAATTTATTTGAAAATGTCGTAAATTATGTCATCCTTATAAGGACGAAAGTAATCTCAATCACTAAAAATTTCGAGTGATATTTGCGTGTTTTTATCTAACTCTCATACCACAACAAGTAAAACTGTAATTTATGAATTTTAGAAGGCCAGTTTTTAGGGATTCTATCATATATCTAAATTTACAGTTTCGAAAGTGAGAAAAAACTATTTCTCAAAGTGGTACATTCAATTTCTGGAAAAGCTAAATAATGTAAAACGTCGTAGAATTATTCTGTTGTTGATGGAATGCACCAATAAATCTGATGAGAAATAAAGGACGTGCTCACTTAACGATCTTAATTTATCAGACACACTCATTGCCAGATTTAGAGATGCTAGGACGTTTTACAACAATAAATTATAACCATGAAACTTGTCGATGATGAGAATTAAGTTCAGAATTTAGAAACAAAGTAAACTCATTCAAATCAAGCAAAATTCTGACTTATTTTGACGATTTCGTTCCTTTTAAAAAATAAATCGGTACAGATGGATATTAAGTTAAATTTTCTATTTTGCGTTTTCCCATCTTAATCATTTTAATTCAACAAATATGCAATAAATTTGAAAATGTAGATTATTTTGATTTTAAACGATTTTTGGAAGATATAATTATGTCAAAAAAATAACGTTCGATTTATGTAATTTTAAAATGATTGAATTTTAAAAGATAGTCAAAATCACTCAAAATGATGTTTTAAGCATCTTTCATAAAGAATTTTGGCAATTAATACAGCAGGTATAATGTTGCCTTCTTGTATTCTAACATTAATTAATGAGCACGCGCCAAATCTGTTATTTGAAATGAACAAATTTTAAATTCTTCTACAATTTTACTTTCCTACAAGCAAAATTTTAAACAATAAATAGATTATCTACTGCAAAAAGTTGAAAATGAATTGACGAATTTTTACCTTTCTGTACTTAAAACCGATCGAAAGAGTATACATAAAAGTGATCTCTGCCATAATATGCAGCTAGGGACATTTAAATATCATTGGAATCATTTGTATTATTGTGCGCAATCTCAAATGAATAAAATGTTCTTCCGACATTCTAATTTTTATATCATCTAGAAACGGTCCTTTTCCATTTATTTAAATTTTTTTCAACAGCATTAAATATTTCCTTATTTGAAATAACTCAAATAACTTAGAAAACTAAGTCGAATTCGATTGTCGCACTTATCGATTTCCCCTTTTTCACAATAAAAATCAGTGATTGATTTCAAGTTAAAATCAACATATGTTTTTATATTATCGTGATGTTAAGGATAATATCTATATTCCTCGAAAAAAAGAGTAAAAACACCAACCTGAACAAACAGCGAAATTTCCTTCTTGATAAAGTAAATGAAGTTGGTTTTTTAACGTTAAATATGCAGAACATTTCCAATTTTCGAATATTTATCAGGTATAACCTCTAACGTTAACCTCATCTCTGTCAAGTTGTTAACGAGCAAACAGACCCCTTGAATTTAATCTTTCATATTTAGCGGATTTTGGAACGTATCCATCGCAGTTTACAAACGCACGTACAACGAAAATGTATTATAGTTACCAAAACCTAATTGAATTATTCGTTTTTTCCAGTGTAAAAAACCCTACTCGGATGTCAAATATTACCGCCGTTGTTTATATAAAATTTCTGTACCCAGTAGAGATGTAAAGATCGTTGACTAAACCAGATGATTTCAATTTAAATAAATGACCTGTTCTTGATGAAGAGAATGCTCACGATTGAAAAGCAGAGGCGAATTCTACGTTGACACATTGAATATCATTATAATCTCAGTATTTATAGATTTGTAATAATTCAAGATAAAATCACATCTCGAATCATAGTTCCAATGCTTGCATAATCAAAGTAAAACATAAAATTAAGTAAATTATCAAATTCCTGTTGACCCGAAACCACCCGATCCGCGCTCGGTTTCATCGAGATTCTTTATTTTTGATAAAAATACCTCAACGACAAAAACTTGTGGAGTTTTAATTTTCTCGATGATTAACTGAGCTATTCTGTTTCCTTTCTTGACCTCGAAAGCCTCTTCAGAGTGGTTGAACAGTAAAACTTTAAGTTCGCCTCTGTAGTCTTCATCAACAACGCCTGCGCCAACATTTATTCCGTTTTTATATGCTAATCCAGATCTGCTTTTAAAACAGTAAGAACCTCGAGGCAACACGACCATAAGTACCAGGAGGAAGAGCGATAGCGATTCCCGTTGATACTAATAGTCGCGTGTGAGGTTCGATAATACAGTCTACCGAACTAAATATATCATAGCCTTGAAAAAACGAAAAAACGAACCTGCGGCTTTTTCGCTTGAGCGCAGAGGAGCCGATGAATCTTTCTTCAGTAGCTTGACAAATAATGCCATAAAGCCGACCGGTCAAAAGCGTTTCAAGATGTAATCTTTCTGATCATGCGAACCGTTTTATTCATCATCACTCAAACCCCAAATATTTACTGTCGAAACTTATTTTTCTGACGTTTCAGTTTTATCATTACAAATTTTTATTTTCTATTTACACGAAACTATTTGCTTATTTATAAATATTAACATCGTCGTTGAATTTTACTTCCTATATAAGAATTTTTTACCATGCGTTAAAACCGATTTTAGTTGTTTAAACTAACCTTGGATGAACTTTAACGTATTATAAACTTTAATGAAGACAATGAATTGGAAATGGTACAAAAAACAGAATCTTTCCCCGAAATATGAATTTTTAAATGATTAAATTTGAACTTAGTTTGATCGTCGACATTAAATACAACAAAACGTTGGAACATGTGTTTAAACCTCAATACTTAAAACAAGATATTTGTTATAATTCATGACACAAAAAAGATACTTAGGAGCACTAATTTGCAATTTTTTCATATTACTTGTGTTTTTTTAAGAAAATGGCAGTTGTTCTCATAAAAATTGATTTCGTGGATGTGCGGCACGTGAGCCGATACAAACATGCGCCATATGAGATTTACTATTTTTTCTTTTTACTGTTTTAGGGCGCTAATTTTAATTTGAGTTGAATCTCAATTATTTTTGAGGGTTAATAAATCTATGCAAAATTTATTCATCGATTAAACTAAAGTACATATGTTTACAATTTTGTCTCTGGCATGATAAATATAATAATGTAGAAAATTTTATTTTACTTATGAGATTTCTTGGTTTTTATTTCATATATTACAAATAAGCGAAACAGATCAAAATCGCATGAGTTATTTTTTCATAAAAATTGTTCGAATAGAATTCTTGCTTAACTTTTCTTCAAAATTCCAATAATTGACCAAAAGATAAAAATCTCATTCGTTGAATAATGTATACTTTATCGATCTTTTTTATGTCTTTTGACATTTTCAAAAACCTTGATAGTTATTGAGTAAAATAAATTAAAACTATAAACCTGACATAGTTATACAATGCGCAGGTGTATTTTAATCAAAACGAACTCTGCATTCTTTTATTCAAATAAATAAATATAAGAAAAGAAGTCAGATAAGTAAAAGCACCTTTTTTAATTAAATAAATTATCTATTCCAAAATACTAATTTCAAATTTGAATATTTTGTTCGTGGAGATTTTAATGACATTTTTTGTTTGTGTAGGTTTTATGGTCGCTGTATCACTGATTTAAAGTTATTTGTTTATAAATTATGGATATCACAACCAAAAATCACACAAAATGAAAAGAGAGAAAAAACTTTCTTTTATATTTTTTAAGACAAATTGGAGGAGTTTTATCCATTCAAGCTCAATATTAACTCAGTTTGAGGACGCTTCATTTCTTTATGAAAATAATATCCTTTTATATATTTCAATATTCTAAGTTTTGAAAAGCTCAAAGTTCAATATGTGCGTTTCGTTTTATTTGTTAACGAATATGTAGGAATTCCAAAGATCTGTTAAATAACATGTAATCTTCATTGTCAAAGTAACTCGTTTTTGATCGTTTGTTTGAATAATGATGCATCAAAATGATATTGAGAAAAATTTTTATCTCTCGTGGAGAGGCGCGTTTTTTGAGTTAACCCAAACGCAAGTAATTATAGGGCCCACAAAAAGTAAACAAAGGATCAGCTTTTTCCTTATGATATATGATGCTAAAACTTAACATTTCTCCTTAAAATTACAAACTCACATAGATTTCAAAGGTCATGCAGGTATTCCTTAATCTACAGTCTGCTTCTATTTTCCTTCCATCTTTAACTTGAGATAGTACATAAAATTTAAAATGACCCGATATGACAATGAATATTTTGCTAAACTCGAGTGATTTAGCAAGCTTGTTAAGCATCGTATGAATTATTTTATCATATATTATTTACATATTCATGGGCATATCTTTAAAATACGTATATAATAGTGACATAGGATAAATCCTAAAGATGAATAAAACCTAAAACAATAATCATAACATTATTCGCCATTTAAAAATATCAAGGATTTATTAACATTAAAATGTGAATATTTTTTTGATTGAAAGAATAAATCACAGGAAAATGATATCGTTTCTTGAAATTAATTTTTCATACTCTGAAAGTTTTTATAAAATTACTTTCTTAAGATGAGATTTCCCCGTAAATTACATGTTAATTATGGTGTATTATTCTTAACCTAATAATTCTAAAAAATACGAATTTCTGAATTTTCATTATTTCGCCTCACGTATTTATTTTATTAGAAATATAATTTTATATCAATTAAAATCTCATTTGAATATACATCATTAAAATTGTGAAACTGGAATAATTTTATTTCGGAAAAAATCTCACAAATTACATAATTAAGATCTCAATTAATTTTTTAATTTCAAGATATTCACTTTATGCTCAATTCATACAGAATAAACATTCTATGTTAATTCCTCAACTTGTGATGTCAAACTGACCCTAAGATAATAAATTATTCTTAACGTCTAAAGTGTCCAGGAAAATTATATTTTCCAGATCAAAAGAAGAAAATGCGTTCCTAAAAGATAATTTTATCTGATTTAAATATAATTTTTTCTAATTAGTTAAATATATTTTAGATTTCAATGAATAAAGCAAAATAGTTTTAATTAAAATCATCTGATTTGAAATATCTAGTTACATTCAAATAATTTAACCTTAAACTTAATTATTTTTAATTAAAAAATAACTATAAGCAGTTATCAACGAAATTTCTGTTTTAAAAAATAAAATCAATTCACTTTTATGTTTATATCGATCTTTTGAGACAACTTCGAACTTTCAAGGATGATAGCGCTTATTTATTAACGTTTGAATTTAGTTTTTAATTAATTTATTGTTAAATATGGTACTCTTCCGTTTTATGAAGGTTGATTTACCAGTTTTCTCTTCGATTTTCCTCATTTTTATCGTGTATTTTCATGTGTAGTATACTTTTTTCTTTATGTAGATTTAAATTTTATAAAATTCTGTCGAATGTTATTCAAATAAATTATAGATAAGTACTCATGATAACAGAAATATTTATACTTATGAAATTATTACATTTATTATAAATTTACATTGTAAAGCGCTAAAAATTCGTTATTTTTATTAAAAACTTTTTCTCAAGCGATAAATTCAAATCTGACACTTCCATTAGAATACTTGATGGAATGAAATATGGGTTGATAATTATAAATTTTATCTTTTAAAATTTACCTAATTTTGCTTATGACGTTTTGGATAAGTCTAAAGTTTTGTAATAATCACTCCAACCATAAAATTGTTGTTTGAATATGATTTTAAATACTTTTAATATCTGTATGTGATTTGAAAATCAAATGAGGTATTTAATAAGAAATAATGAATTGAGAAATTTTATAGTGGTACAAAATTACGCTAAATATAAGAAAAGTAAATATGTGAAAGACTCGTCGAAAAGGAAGGATTTTTTTATATTGTTTTGTTAAAAATAAAATTTTCATCTTAGAGGAGAATGACCCAGTTATTAGAAATATTTCTGAGTTTTTCAGTTAACATAAATTCTAGAATAATTAGACGATTCTCTACAAGATAACAAGCAAGTACCCAAAATTTACATCACGTTTATTTCAAGGATAATTTTAACTTGTTAAAAAGTGGTCTCAACTGACAAGAACAATCAATATCTAATTTTACCAATTAAACTCAAAGAATAGGAAAAAATTAAATACTTTTCAAATGCGTTAGATTCTTATTTATTTTCAAGACAAAGACATTTTGTTTAAAAGTTTTATTTCACATTTAAAAAAAATCAATGGTTAAACCAAATATACAACTAAATGTTGTGATTTGAATTTAGAAAAATCTGTAGAGAATAGTCAATACTAATCTTTTATATAATACACTTGCTCATTAAAGAAAAATTCTATATCACTCTTTCTCGTATGATCAGTAAGACTGATGAGTGGACCACATAATATCTTTGTAATTGACGTCGTTGCAATTGATATATTCTTTCATATTCGTGAATAGAAGGTTGAGGGAAGTTCCATTCCATCTCGACTCATCGCTTTTCATCACCAAGCGTATTTTGTTTAACCTTATTCATGTTTACAATTGTTGTTTTTTTGCTGTGCTAGTTCATTAGCTTTACGGTGTGTCTTTTGTCCTCTTATACCTTCCATCGATTTCCCTTGTGTAGAATTTTACGTTATACTCTTGGGTATGGTTGATACTCCATCAATCTAGAATGACTTTTTGTCATAATACTTTTTGAATTTCTCTGGACTAGCATTTATTTCACTCTCTATGATATCTTGAGTTTGGTAGATTACATCCTCGACAAAATATCAAACACCCTGCTTTTAGTATTCCAAAGGTAGTTATGCAGTATCCTGACATGAAGAGCATTATATGAAGATATTTTAGTGGTTTGATGCATAAATGACTCGCGGTATACTTAATGACACTCGTAGTATTTTCCAATCATTATAAGAATATTGTCTATTAAACGATTAGCTCTCTCGATTTAACCTTTTACCTGTGGATGGTAGGATGTTATTCTGGTTTTTCCAATGCCTGATAGATATGTATGAAAACATAACTCGAAATTCCTGCCTTGATCTGACTGAATTATCTTTTGAAGGTCAAAATTAGCTAAAACCTCTTTTCAATTTTTTGATGACAGGTTCAGCCGTTTGCCTCGATAATGGGAGTGCCTCTAACCATTCTGTTTAATAATAATGAATCCCAAGCACGTAACAAAATGGTCCAGAACTTGGTTGTTATAAAATATCGATTGACAGATCCTCCTATGTCATGCTTGCGGTTAATAGGGACTTTGAAGATTCTTCTGCATATTTGGCGCATTCCTGACAGTATTTCTGTTAATATATGTTTCCTCAGATGATCAATAGTTTTTTAAGATGACACATGACCTGAAGCGATCATGTCACGTGAATAAAAACGAAATAACTTCAGAAGTTTAAAGGTTCAATAACTTTAAGATAACTTTCATCTTAAAAATTCGGAGAGTATTCACGATACAAAACACTGATGACCAACTTTAACTGATATTAAATTCGCCTTATGTTTGATTATGAGTTGATCATTTTCATCACGGTGCATGGTTATTTTGTATGCTATCTTGCAGACAATACGTTGCACTATGTAGGTTTGTGCAGTTAACATATCTGGTTACAAAATAGTTGAGCTTTTTCTCCGTATCTGAACAAATACTTGATTTAAAATAAACATTTTAATTATCACTGCTTTTCAATCAATATTATAAAACTCGAATTCTTGTAAGTACATGGTTCATCTCCTTCATTGGCATTTTTGATTTGTTACTAAGTAACCCTTTTAATGTTTGTTGTAGCAAAATTTTTGAACCTTTGACAATGTAAATATTGCCTGATTTGCTTGATGGCATATATTATTCAAAAAATTCCAGCTCATAAGTGTAATATTTCGATTTGTTTGAATTTAACACTTTTGAAGCATATTAAATTACCTTCCCATTCTGCTCCAGTACTGATCCAAGTCCCAGATTACTTGCCTCGGTAATAAAAGCTAAAGTTGAAAGTAGGTCAGGATAGGATAGACAGATTAACGAGACACATTTTCAGTTTATCTAAAAACTTCAAACGCATCGCATCAAAAACAAATTCATTTTTTTCGTTTGAAATATGCTGAAGGGGTCTTGCGATATATACAAAATTCTCGATATAATTCCCATAATAATTGATCATTCTCAAGAATTTTTGAACATCTTTACTCGTTCTGGGTAACTAAAAAGTTAATTATGGCCTTTGTTTTATAGGATAGAGAAGCATAACGCTCTTATCGAAAATAAAACCTAGATATAGTATTTCCTGCTGAGAAAAAATATTTATCAGCGTTTATCCTCTTTCCAGCATCAAACATCTCCACACAGCCTTCAGTTGATCATAATTTTCTTTGAATTATTTCGAAAATATGATTATATTGTCCAAATACACATTAAAAAAGCATTTTCAAAAATATCGTGTCCATGAGCCTCTGAAATGTACCTGGAGATATGGTGAGACAAATATGTATCCTTTGAATTCGAACAGTTTTTATTTTGCACCAAACGAAAAAGAGTTTTCGCTATGTCATATGGTTGGAAAGGTATTTGCCCGTTTCCAGTTTTTAAATCATTGTTAGAAATGTAGCAAGCGTCCTTGAGTTTGTTTTGTACATCTGTTATGGATGGAATCGCGTCAGTGGTTTTCTTTGTGAACTTATTAAACTTTTTGTATTCCATAAAATCGAACTTCTCCGTTTTCTTCTGTATGAATACAACAAAAGAGCAGAAGGGCCATCTATTTGGTTTTATAATATCATTTTTTGACAAGTTTTCAATATTTTCCTTTTATCGTGAATTGGTCCGTTAATGGCTGATCCCGAATTACCTTCTGAGATTTTATGTCAATTGTTTGATATACTTTATCAGTGGAGCCTTGAGTTTTGAAATAAGGATTTATATTCATAAACAAGACAATTAGATAATCCGAAACTACAAGAATTTGAATTGAGTTATCATCAAAGTTAGGTATTTCAGTTGTGTCGTCAATGAATTCCTCCGTATTATAAGAAATAGTGGTCACAATAGTTTCGGAACAGTTGGATATGGTTAACTTTGAAAAATCAAATTTTACATTTTAAAAATAAAATCGACACCATGTATGCATTCTTTCATCAAGCTATGAATTATGCTAAACTTTGCAGGATCATTTTTCGTTTAAATTTAGATATAATATGATATAGATGTTCATGATTAATGATTTGACTTGTTGAGTTCAGCAGCGTCAAGTCCTAAAATACCCGAGTTACATTAAAACGTCGATTAAAACATAATATTATTATAAAGAAATTGATGAACCTGTATCTTTAATTCCGTGTTTTTTAAACGTCATTTAAAGAATATTCCACATTAGGGAGTGATTTATCGTTGATTAAAAAAGTAAATAACACCATACTTCGATATCTTCTGCTGTCAATTCTCTGGAGAAACATTCGGCTGTTCCTTTTTATTTGTCCGATTCTATTGCTAAAATAACAGAGGATCAAATTGTTCTGTGTTTTATCGAGTTTCGGAGTGATTGTAGAAAATAAGTCAGTTTATTTCTCAAGTTTTAGCTGGGTCATACTTATGTTTTAAAGTTTTTAATTGCTCTTAAATTCATCATTTGCTCTTTTCGTCTCGTCCACATCTTTACAGGATTAAACAGTATACAAATCTCGAGGGTGGGTGACTCTCTTTGATGCAGCAATTGAATGATCACTGCTTTTGATTGTTTATTAGGAATCTACTCACTGGGAAAGATCCCCATCAATTTTCGTTCAGAGTTGTTGAAGGTTGAAATTACTCTTTCAGTGTAATCGAGTGTGGGATAACTTGGATCAACCAAATCCTTTATTTTATAACCCAAGTCGTCAAAATCTTCAAATGTATGTTTTGGATAATTCTCAAGTTCACTCAGTATATTTTTGTGAGCTGGGAGCGAACCTCAAAATAAGAACTCGTTTCGATTTTTGATTCTACTCTTTATCTCTCTTTCCAGCGATCTAAACTATTTCTGATCTTTCCCATCTTAGAAGGTGGGGAGATAGGATATTATTTCCTTATCGGTAGATTTATTTATGGCAGATATACACTTCTTAAATTTTAAAACCTATTATAAGAAGTTTTCAGCCTCGAAATTAGTTCAATTCTTAAATGAGGTAATCTACTACTACCAATGTCGAATAGTCAAAACTAATCTTTTATTTAATAAGCGCGTGCCAATTTAAGTAACTTTCTTTACATCTATGTGCGTTAAAGATTTCGCAAGAATCGTTCTCTCAGAAGGTGTGATAATGTTAGAAGACTCGTTCCGTGAACCAGGATTATCCTAAGAGTTTTATATCAGTAATTCACATTTTTAAGCCATCTAACGAAGATTATGAAAAGTATTTTTCATTTTATTATTTTAAAAATGATTTAAATAAATAAAAAATAGCTTTCATTTTTTCACGACTTCGTTCATTCATATTTATTATTTTTAGAACGAAGAAATGAGACTTGCAAAATTATAAATTATTTAATAGGAATTAGCAATAAATCAAATTTTCAAAAATCATTGATTCATCTGACTGTTAACGAGTCAAGCTATTATTACCTTAGGGTCATAACTTAAATAATTTTATCCATCAAACCTAGAAGTAAAACTGCTATATTTTTCGTAAGACGATAACGGTTAAAAGATTTTTTGTTCTTTATTACGTTGACTAACTTCTCAATGGTTGAACAAGTAAATTTCAACAGTATTATCGATTCGTCTTCTTTGAAACTATTAACTCGATTAAAATCATCTTTCAAATAATTTCAGTAATTTCAAAAAACATTGTGTAAGATTATCACAAAAACTAAAATATAAGTGTTTCCTATGTAGCAAATTAATTTTAAGTTTAAACCACCAGACGAAAGCAGGCGGTTAAATTTTACTCGGCTTTGAACGAAACTTGATCGTCATTTTGATCTCTTATCACTTTTTGCAACACCCCTGACACAGTGGGTTAAAATATTTTTTTCTTAATCTCTTATAAACCAAAAAAACAATAAAACACAAATTTATTCTTCATATTGGTAAAATTTAGTTTGAATTATTTTTGAAAATAAAGTTTGGTATAAACTCGCAAAATTTAGATTCAAGCGATATAAGTGTGAAAGTCTTAAAAATAGTTAAATTTACTTTAATTTGAATTGAAATATAAATAAAAGGAACTACTTTTAATGTTTTTTGTCTCATTAATTCCCATTTTAAATTATTAATTTAAAATTTATTATCGAATTCAATGTAAAATGTCGCTATGTTCCAAACAGAATCATTCAGCCTCAGTAAAGACAGTACATTTTATTTCCTTCGATATCATAACAAGGTAACGTATAGAAAAATTCTGTGACCTCGAAGGCAATACAGATAGATCTAATTACTTCAGCCATTATTCTTGTGACGACGTTCGCAGGGTTTGTCTAGTCTGGCCGTATGTTTCTGTGAAGTAATCTCGAGATATTTATTGAGTAAACTGTTTATAATATTTTTAAGAAGTTAATCTACGTACGTCAAACCGTCATGGCGTCCAATAATAAGTGCCCCACTTGTTACAAAAATGAATTTCCAGTTTAAAAAGAATCATAAATTTACTGTATAAACATAAAAATTAGTTTTATAGTTGATTTTCTTTTTGGTCGAAACTCTTAAATACTAATTAACATCAAAAAGGTCAGAAAATCAGAATTTCAACAATTTTATTCGCTTTTATCGCTTTTATCAGTTTATTGTGAGTTTATTAAGCTAAAACCCATCATAAAAACGTGATTTATGAAATTTTTTCATTTAATTTACCATTTTAATGAAGAGCTTCATTATGAAATTAACACGGTTCGTTGCATATATCAAGCAATGTCAAATTATTTTCTTTATATTAATTGACACTGAAAAGTATTTGAAAGAATTACTTTGTCAATTTTTAGATTCAGGGAGTTAGTTTATTCAATCAAAAAATGAACAGACATCCAAAAGATCAATTTAACTTGATGATTATAGGATAAATTCAAACAAATATGTGATAAATTAAATAATGTTCAAAATGGAAATAATTTGAGATAATAATGCGCGTTTATATCACCGTTGTGTTTCTCACTGTTAAGATTCGACTTTTTCGGAATATTTATCTTTTTCATAAATTTTTTTTTATTTCAACAATTTTTCACATACTGTGTTTTAAAATTAAGTTTGCATTTCCCGATTTCAAATTTTTTAGACGTATTGGAGGCATTCTTTGATTGTTTTTGTTTTAATCTTAAATTTCTTCAGTTATTATACATCATAACACAATGATTTGTCGACGATATTCTCAAAAAATAACAATAATTATTTAATTAAAGGAAATGAATGCATATGAGAATATTTCTTAACTTTTTGTTGTTTTATTTCAAGTTATTTTAAGAAATAACATGCTTCATTTAAGGATTAAACTTAGTCTATTTTATTATTTGTTTGTTTAAGAGTCATTTTAAAAATTATAAAAATGTACCATACTATTTCATATCACAATCATCGATTTTATAAATGTGACAATTTTAAGAACATATTGTATTGAGAATTTTAAAGTGCAGATTAAAATAAGCTTTGAATTTATTCAAAAATAAAAATATATTTAATCTCAACCAATTCCTTTTGAAGGCAAGTTGGTTATGAAAATTTCAATAACGATAATTTTTTCATTGAAATAATAAATTATATTTACTCCTCGAGTTTGTGAATTTCTTTGATATATGTCTAAAGTGGATGTCAAATTCAAGTTATTTATAAATTAATTTTTTCCTTTAAAAAACGTTTCATTCTTTGTTAATTTCCTTTAAAAAGTTTACATATATCTACGGTTTGACCTAGTTTTGAACAAACATATTAAATTCAAACTAGAGGTTCTTTTTTATCATTCCTTTCTCATGAAATCAATCAAAAATTTAAAATATAGTTTGAACTCATTAAATAATCATAAAAAACACTAAATTTAGATCCTAAAAAATTTAGAATCATTAGGTTAAATATAAATTTTACAAAATCGTTCACTTGAATTTGAGCTCATTTATAAACTCGGTTTAGGTAAAAAAATTTCGAATTTATATTATCCTTTATAAATAAACTTTATAATTTGTATTTTTGATTTTTACTCCAAGAAACAGTGATGTGAGAATTAGTATAAAATCGTAAAAAATAATATGGAGATATTAAATAAATGATATCGTGGAATCCTATGTATATCAACATTTCTCTTACTATATTGTCCATACTTGATCAAGTTTACACATTCATGATATATGAAATGATAAAAAATAAAATTTCTTCAAATTGTAATTAATTATTTGAATAGAAATGTTTTAATTTGCCTATTATATGCTTGAAACACTTTTCATTGTATTCAAATCAATTTAACAACTTAAAAATATTTAAACTATCAAAACAAATTACGCATACATTTCCGATAATTTTTGAATCAATAAATTTTGAAATAAAAATTGACATTTTCAAAAATTTAAAAATACATATCCTTGACCTCAACTTGTGTTCTATTATTATGGTGGTGTCATCCAAGCATCCCCTTCGATAAAATAAATTAACTCTAGAATTTTATACAAAAACGATGTGTTCTCTCACAAATGCCTGACTAATCTTTGAGTTGAGAACGTCTTATCATGGTAGTATTTCATCCATATTTTCATCTTACGTACAAATTAAGAAATTTTAATACAAAATTTTTCATTTATTTATTAAAAATTATAGAGGAAATGAGATAATAATTCGAAGATTTATTCATGTAATTGCAAGATATTTCAAGATTGGTGATCTTTTGATGAATTTTAAATAATTTCAGTTATTTTTTCTTATGAATTCATTTTAATTTTTTCACCTAGAAAAATTAGATTAATAAATATTCATATTTATTTCATAAACCTTCTAATTGAGTTATAAGGATAAATTATCAAATATCGTTCTTTTTGATTTAATATAGAATATATAAGTACAAAACTAAGTTATCACTTGATTAAATCGTTGAAACGAATTCTTATCAAAGCTCCCAGTTCAATGAATGTATAAAATAATTATAAAAAATGGATTTCAAGTTTTTATCTGTTAGCATACAAATTTTAAATCTGAACAAAATTTGTCAAAAATCTTGTCATTATTTTAATATAATAAACAACTTTTAAAATTGTATTTTGAAAAATGTTAAAAACTTTGCTCATCCTATCTTAAAATTGTTTAAAAATCACAATATTTTTTGAAAAAGATTATGGTTGTTTTTCCACTACTCATCACTCATCTCAATAATTTTTGAATGTCTAGTTTTATTATTCACTCAAA
Organism: Neodontobutis hainanensis; assembly: GCA_024349245.1. Classification (NCBI taxonomy): domain Eukaryota; kingdom Metazoa; phylum Chordata; class Actinopteri; order Gobiiformes; family Odontobutidae; genus Neodontobutis; species Neodontobutis hainanensis. The sequence goes on from JALDNG010000726.1 coordinate 46,189, forward strand.
ATTATTTAAAATACAAACGTAATTTTTAAATTTACTTATCAAATTAATTTTTAATAAATCGCACATTTTTTAATTTTAATAGAATTATAAAAATAACGCATCTGATTTATATTTACGACAATTTTTATTTTATTTCATTCTTTTGAGTTGCAGTTTATTTTTGGTTGTATATAGTTCCAATTCTTTCTTTCTTATGTTCAAATTAAGATATTAGGATATTTTGAATTATGTTTTATTAAATATAAAAAGTTTGATTGATAACAAAACAAATCTGATATCGAAAGTATTTTAAAAATAACATTTTTAAATTGATAACAAATATTTTGACTTATCTTCATTAAATTTAAAAAAATCAGAAACGATTCACTTTCAAAAGAGGAATCAAAAAACTTCATTCGATGAAGAAATGGTAAGAGCAGCGAAATTTCAGCTATTATGGAATTCAAATTTACATTAAAACTATTCCTTTTTATAAAAGCAACTATCTTTTATAATTTTACAAAATCATAAAGATAATGATAAAAACGTGCAATTTCAGAATAATTTAAATCTACCCATTTAAAATAATCCAAATAAATTTCTAATATCCTCGCATATATGCGAGATTATTCCTTTCGAAAAATTATTTCTTTACTTTTTGGTATCTCATAATTTACGTATTATAATTTCAGAGTTTTCAATATAAAAATATCAAAACTCAACTAGAAAGCTTTCAAAAAAGTTGAAATGTTTTTGATTGACTTAATTAAACATTTTTATGAATTAACAATTGCTATAAATTTATTGATAAAATGCGTAATTTTGTGAAATTTTCATCTAAATTAATTCAAAAAACTAGTCATATTAAAATCTAAAATGTACATTTAACGAGGATATTAAGATCATTTTCAAAAATATTAGGATAGAGCAAAAGTCAATTGCGTGTTGCTGAACTATTCTATAAATAGCAAAAAGATCGAAATTATATGATGTCAAATTTTTAGCATTATACGTTTATCCTGGTTTTAGTTTTGAAAAATTAAATAAAAAGCTTAGATTGTCTTTGTTTGAAGTAGAAACTTCCCGAAATGTTATAATTAACAACAAATTCTGAAGGTATTTTCACATATCACACCATCATTAACACAAAATTTCATAAACATGGAAATTTATATCGATTGGCGAGATAGACGTTGAAATGACCAAGATTTAATTTTGTTAGTTTGAATTTTTTGACTCTCTTAAAGCATAATTTTATCTCGATAAAACGTTTCGGAGAAAAAACATATAAATTTTTGCAGAAAACATTGTTAAACCACGAAATAAATATGCCGTGGTGCATTAAGACAAGCTTCTTACCTTGAAGATGATTGTTAACTTTCGTTAAAAATATCATTCCTCTTGAGCAAGAATCTTTTCATTCTTATTTTTGTAAAGATCAAAATGATTTTTATAATGATAATACGAATTCTCAAATACAATTAAGAACAACTAAATTAAGTTTAAATTTACTGTTTTATTCAGAAAATGAGTATATACTCATAAAAGATGATTGAATAGAGCTATCAGAGATTCGAACAAATTGAAACTTATTTTATTTGTACACGAATAAGCTGGATATTGACTTTATAAATTAGGATTTTTGGACTTAAGTTAATTTTCGAAAAAGAATAATTCCCCAATTATGTTTATACAAAGCGAAAAATGGCCAAAAATGTTCAGAGTTTAACTTATTAAGACGATTCACTTGACTTGAATTTTTTTTCCTTTCATATTGACTCTGTGAACAAATAATTTACATGATTAGTTGATACGCATTAGCAAACTTAAAAGATACATTTTTAAAAATCGTTATCTTCCATTAAAGAAAAGTTCTGACTGGAAGGGAAACATCACTGGTATGTGAATTTTCAGTAAAAATAGTCGTATCCTTGAGTATTCACATTTTCTTAAGATAATCGAGATAACGTATCAAATTTTACTCGAAGAAACAGATATCTTTTATTTACAAAAATTATTGATAATCACGAAATGTGTAAAGTATATACAAGGTATTTTCAAAAAATAATAAAATGAAGAATTAAATACAATCAACATTCAAAAATTGTTACAATATTTTAACAGAAATATTTCAATTTAAAGAAGTTAAAAAATACTTAATAGTTGTATACCGTAGATTTTATATATATATATAAGTATTTTAAATATGTAAATAATGAGATTTATTTGTTTATATTGTCATGTCGATCAGTAGCAAGTTCATCATGGGTTATTTATATTTACTTATCTTTATTTAATTGTAATTTTGAGAATTTAAATATGAATCACAGATTTAATATTATATCCATGGAATTTTATGTGTAAAAACTAAAACTTTGAAAAAAATTCTTTCCGTTTTTTAAACCTTATGAGATCTCCCTCCATAACGTATTATAAAAACTAAGTTCAAAAAAATAACAATTATATTATTTAAATTAAGCCTTTTTTAAAAAGTTAAAACTTTTGAAGGTATATTGTGCTGTATTTAACCGAAAAATTTTCGAATGTCATGAAACATGTAAATTAATAAAATTTAATATGTGATGATTTGAATCATTTTTTACAGATATTAATAAGTTTGAGAGTTACGAGAAAGTTCGGACTGGAATAAATAGTTAGGAAGACCTAAAATATTGTTCTAAAGCACAATATATGAACTTTAAATTCTATCTCGTGGGTAGGCGTTTAAGTTAGTATTTGCTTTAAAATGGACAGTGAGGGCTTCTTACTCACTAAAATGATTGCCTTTATCTAACAATGCTATTGTCGTATTTTGCATGATTGTCCATTGAGGAAGCACTAGTTCAGAAGAGTGGCATCCCCATGTCTACTCTAAACTAAATAGTTAAAAGAAAATTTTTATTGAAGAATAATAACATCAATGAACACATTTATTTGAATATTCTGGAAAATTTTTGTATGATTAGTTTTATTAACTTAAATTTTTATGAAGATCAGCATTTTTGTATATTTGCAATTTTATTCGTGATCTAAATTTTCAAATAAAAAATAAAACCTTTCAGCATAAAGTTATTCATTTTTCCATTGTTACAAAATGTCAAAATTATTAATTTACAATATAACAGAATAAACTTTATTAATTTTAAAAAATATGACATTTTTAAATTTATATCAAGTCTATAAATGTATTTTTGCTGATCCTGCACATATATTTCTCCCTGCAACTACAAAGTTTATTGAATATGTTTTTGAGTAAAAATTTAAATTATATATTTTCCTTTATTATTTAAAATATTTCAAACAAATAGTTTGTTTAATTTAATATAAGAAATTTTACACGTGTTAATAATTTTTTGATATTATTGCAAATATTTTTAAACATTTTTTCATCATTAAAAAAATCAAAACTAAATATAAGTTATACTTTTGAAACTTTCTTCATATGATTAGTTATCAAAATTCAATTTTCTGATTTTCTTAAATTTTTTCATTTTTGTGTGTGATGTTTTATTGAATATTTATCAAGAAAGTTTGATTTCTATGTGCTAAATTTAAATCTCAAAACAAAATATACTTACAATTGTAATATTTTTATGTCTGTATTCATATTTTAATTCATATTGAAAAAATTAAAACTTTTTTTGAAGAGATCTATGTTTAATTTACTAGTATCAATTTTAGTTCAAATATTGTTTATATTTTGAGTAAATTTCAGAAAAATAGTCAATACTGATGAAAAATAACTACGAACCCCAAAACAATAAAATGTTTAGAGATAAATGAGGTTTTTTGATAGAGCATGTCAATTATCCCTTGTTAACATTTTTGACACTCATCTGTAAGATTTTATTCAACATTTTTAAAATAAACATGATGAAAACGGTTTTCGTTATTTTACAATTTTATTCGGTTATCATTTAATCAGTTTACATGGTCAGTAATTTAACATTTTAAATAAATTAAATTAAACGAAATAGAACAATTAAATACAATTAGATGAATGATAAGGACAGAAAATAAATTTCACATAAGAAAATTAATAATTCAGTTCTCATGTTATTTACATTCTTAAAGATGAGTTGAAATGAAATTGTTTTTTTCAAATCTTTATTTTTATTCAAAAGTAGTTTGAAATATAAATTTCTCCATCTATGTTCTTACAATAACTCTTATCAAAAAAATATTTAAATTTAAGAGAAACTGTAAAATATTAAATAAATTATCAAAATATTTTAAATGTTAATATAATTCTTTCAAAACTTTTGAACACATTTTCAAAAGATCAGGTGAATGAGCAGCATAAAAATTTACTGATGGGAAAATATTATCATACCTTTTTTGTTAACTCGTTAAAATTGAAAATGTTCAATATATATCTAATTCTGAATAGTTTCTACCTTTATACAAGTTTAATTCATAAATATCTCTATATTTATGAGTTCATCTGACTTCATTTAGATTTTTACTTGGAATGTTCATCGGCCTCTAATAAAGAAGAAAATGCATATTTTTATACACTTGCGTAATTAGTTAGCTGAATGAAATATTTTTTATTTTAAAAAGTCACAAATATTCAAAATACTATCAATTTATTAAATTAACTTAATTACTCTTTTTTATTCGTCAATTATTTTGAGAATTTCTCGATTTTAGAAGATAAGATCTTATATCCTATACAAAATGGAAACAATGTGACACTTTTATGTTGACAGCGTTTATAAATAACTAGTTTTCCTTTCACTCTTAATTTCTCACTTCTATAGAATTCATAAAATTTTATTTTCTGAGCATTAATAATTTTTTGCAAGGTTGATACCTTATGTCTTTGCTTCATAAATATTCGTTCACAAAAAATTGCAAAAATATTACATATATTCTCTGGAGTGCAATTTTAAAATTACCACAATTTTCTTTATCTTTTTAATTTTTCATCACAAATCCATTAAATTTATTGTCTTAGCAATATCAAACAGAGAATTAAAGTTTTTATAATTAAAATTACCAAAAGAATTTGACAAACTACCTTTAAAATCTAAATATTCGGAACTGTTTAGACTTTTGTTTAAATGATTTTAAAATTTATAAAAAAACATTTTTATGAATGAATTAAGCTGAAAGCTAATACTTGGAAAAATTATTATTTTGTTGACATAACAACAAATAATGGTGTATACGTGCAAGAAATAATGGTTAAATGCATAGTTATGAAAAAATTTATCATTCATGTGTTTGTAAAATTAATCAACGGAGTGCATGAAAGTATTTTTGTTTGCTATGACAATCAGTAGCCAAAAATAAAAAATGTTTTCAAGTATATGTGAAACTTTCATGATAATATCCTCTAAATAAGGAATACTTAACCTTTCTAAAATCATAATTTGACGTTAAAGTATACTTATTGATCCTGAAAACAATTAAAAGATTTCATCATTTATTAAAATATTTATTTATTTATCTGGTTTAAAATCAAATTTTATCAATAAACGGTGAGAATTTTAACCTTAGATAACAAGCATTTTAAGATAAAAATAATTTCTGTTTCAAATACGAAAAAATAAAGTGTTTCAGTTTAAATCAACATATACTCGATAAAATTTTACCCTAATTTTTATAAAATTATAATATGTTTCCAAAAACACAACTAACCTACAGGAATACCTTTCGTATTCTAAGAAAAATAAGCTTAAATATTTGAGCCTTGTTTAATTTGTTTATATTCGAAATATTCATAGTTTCACAAATCTTATTCTTTTCTCAAACGGAGTCAACATGAAATAATTAAATATCGATATTTTTGATCAAATCAGTTTTTCAATCTATGGTCTTTATATATCATTTTTATACGATATTATAAATGTAAAATTCGGTTTTTTGAAATGAAAGGAGAAAAAATTTTAAATATTCACTCACCCTATACTTTTCTGTCAATATGAAGAATAATGAATCAAAGATAGAAAATTTATCAATTAAATTTCATCTTATTGAGATATTCCACAATGAAAGACGTATGTATTTATTGACATCCTCACATTTGATTTCAAAAGTAGTTTCAAGTTTTATAAAAATATCTAAAATTTTTAACATCATTTTGCCGAATTTTCCGTCGATATAAACCATTTGAATGTAAAATGAAAGACTTTAATTATCAACTGACTTTAAAATTGAGCATAACATTGTAAAAGTAGATAAAATTGAAATTAGCTAACATCGAGTTCTTCAAAATATGGGAATCATATTAGAATTGTTTTTTTAGTTTACATATTTAAATTTAAACAATTTAAGTTCTAAAATATCTATTTACTTTGTTGTACGGATGGTTATGTAATAATGTTTATAGCCTGAAGGTAACATGAACTTTTGATGATCGTTTGAAATTATCAATAAAGACTAAGCAGATTGATGAAGGAAAATAGAAAAGAAACAGAATTATTAAGTTCAACAAAAGTTTAACACAAAAAATAAATTCTGTTCATGTTATTGAACAGAAAATTAATTTATTGGCTTGGTTCTTATATATTCTTTGATTTCCAAATTTTATAAATGTAGTGTATGATTAAATAGAATTCGTTCATAAGTCATGAAAATTTTCATCTGTTATGAAATATTTATAAGTAAAAGTAAATCTCAATCAGATTATAAATAACAATTTTAATTATATATGTATATTTTTATTTATATTATTCTCTTTGATACCAAACAAATATGATTTAAGTAACTCAACTGAATACTCTGAAAAGATCAAAAATGTAATTAAATCAGATGATATTTTAAATACTTTAGAAATTTAAAAATCATAGTGCGTCTTTTGAAAAATATAAAAATTTTACGAAAATGATTTCTAGTATCAGATTCATTTTTTTGATCAAGAATAATGTAAACATATCGGCGTTTCTTTAGAAGAAAGTTTACGTACAGCGTACCCCCTTTAGCAAAATGTCTTTGACACTTTTTTGTCGTGTAAACACCAGAAATCTGGTTGTTTGAAACCTTCACTCACTAAACAATAACCATCTCCGTCCTTAAGTGAAACCTTACCTTGCGGCATCGGTTCTTTGAGAGTATCCATTTATGTCACTTTCGACTGTTCTCACATCAACCAGATAAAAAATATATTTATTGATTTAAAACACTCATATAAAATAAAAAAATAGAATCCTTTATATGTTTGAAGAGGGAACTATCTTTTCAATACCTTTTATGAAAAATTACGTCGCTGTGAAATTTTATTCTGAAATGATTTTCTTGTGAGGTTACATTAAATTTTCTTCAAAATTATTTTGTGTGGAAATTTTATATGACATTTATTTGGCTATTTTACAAAATTTACTTTTCTCAGTTTAAGTTTCACAAACATATTTCAAGTTTCTATATTATATTTTAAGATACAAAATTGACCAGTGAGATTCTATTGGATATATAATAAATAATCAATTAAATTTAAATCTAAAATGTGAGAAAATATCACAAAAATGAAAATTATCAAAGATTTGAACGTTTATATCAATTAAAACGATTCAAAAAATAAAATATCGAATACTTTGACTTAAAAAACAGCGAAAATTTTTCGATTGAAAGTGTACAAATCAAAAAACATCATTTCAAAAAATATAATTTTAGTTCTTATCAGATAAGACGTAACTTTTCGTCCACTTTGAGTGAATCATGTTAATATAACTAAAATTGAATGACAATGTTTTACTTTTGATTTCGAACAAAAAATTAAAACGTTAACGATGTGAATAAAGTGAGTTTACATGGTTTATTTTTACTCCATAGATCTAAAGATTATTGAGATCATGTATTAAGTGCGGATTTCATTTTAACGATTTGTAATTTTGTTTAAATATTAGTCCTAGAAATCAACAAAAATTAAACATTTTCATAAATATTTTAAGATTTGTATCATTTGGCTGTTTATGTGCACGAATCTCTCATCGTGAGAAGTCGATCATGGAGAAACATCAAATTTAATTTGGTAAAACGTTCACATGTTTCATAGATCATTTGATAATTTTTTTTAAATATGCTGAAAACGACGGTAATCGTAAATCCCGATATCAAGGATGATGTGAAGGCAGATAATGGTTTAATTCTCAAAATGTCAGAAAGTTCCCAATTACCACCCACATTGTTAATGTTTGAGTTCATTGAAGTAAATTAAAACAAAATACGGCAGTTTGTTCGTAAGTTTTGAATTTTTATAATAACGACTTGATAAAGAACGAAAACGAAAATTTAATTTTTATTTATTTTTAACACTTTATCGACGAATGATAGTTTATTTATACATTTACATTAATATTCATCCGGAATTAAATTTACTATTAAACACTATAGTTATCAAATTATATTGATATTTTTCGCACTATCTTGTTGTCAGCTATTTTAAAACTGAAACGTTTAAATCATATAAATACGGAATCCTCAAGTATATACATGAAAATATCATGCATAAATAAATTTAACATATTTAGAAAAGTGTTTCTCTACTTTGGTAAACACGGGTATAAAGCTGAATAATAAGATTTCTCAATGAATAAAAATATGCATCACATTAAATATAGAAAAGAACGATGATTGGTATTTTATATGGAATAATTTACTTAAAAACATGATACTGCGCAGTATACAGTTAAATTTTATTTCACTTTTTATCTCCGTGAGTTTCCAGTGATCTCTTGAATTAGATATTGATTTTTATTATGTACAAGATTTAACAGAATATTCAAGTAAAGTGAATCTAATTCATGAATATTTTTATGAAAAAAGTGTTAAAAAATATATATAATCAAACTGCAGAGATATTGTATCTGCAATTCATTTTGAGGAAATTTAAGTGTTCATTTTCTTCAAACTATAAAAATTTATCATGACTAAATTTTATTGTTGTGTTATTTCTAAACTCGTATCTAGATTATTGCTATGTCACTTTACCTACAGCTCATATTATAAATCATATACGGTTTATGACGTTTTAGTTCATTAAAGTATGTGATTAATATTATACGTCACCAATAAGATAAAAAATATGGATAAATATACCTTTTTTATCCCATAGTTTATATATTTTGAATTTAAGTAATATCAATTTTGACTTTTGTAGAATTTCAGCACGTTGTTTATATGTTGTGTCGATCATCAAATTGAATTTTGGATAATCGCAGATAATTACGTTCATAAATAAATGCGCAAGCATCAAAAGTATTAAGGTTTCTTGATGGTGGTTGCTGTTGCTTTGGTTTTTGCTTCTTTACGGTGGAAATCAAAACGAACTTAAACTTCCTGAAATAGTAACGTTATTCTACCTCATATATAACTTATCAAATCTTTTATTATTTCCGATTTTTAAATTAGTTAATTTCTTTGTAAAAATGTTTTTATCTTTTTATCAATCATCCTTTATTGTCAAATTTTTAATTTGATTTTGGTACATGACTAACCATAAGCAACAGATTGTGTAATTTTCTCTGTTATAAAAAATTTATTTCGACATGCGCAGCTTTTTTCCGAATTTTATGATCCATTGTGAAACAATGTATATAATTCCTTTCAGCTCTTGAAAAATTAAGTTATACGCGTTTGATTTTTATAAAAGTCCCATTTTGAAATCAAACGATCATTCGTAGTTAAAAGACAACTTACACGTAATTTATTGAGAAAAATTTTACCTTTAACATTCACTTGAGCTGAAAATGTTTGTTTTTTTATAATAAAGAATTTTTCGTGTTTTAAATCATTCACTAAATTCAAAGTAAATGCAATTTTCACAGTTTTTTAAATATTTTCCGTTGCTCAGAGAGTTCGAGTTTGATAAAATCTAACTTCTAATGAAAAGACGGCTTTCTGCGTCATGATGTTTTGAATCATAAATATTTGTTTCAGTTAAATATTTAGTTTTCTTTACATTTTTATTGTTGAGCATATAATTCCTAATTTTACACTCCATTGATACTTTTGCATGTTAGAGCTCTTTTTTCCATTCATAGTGTGAAAATCGAAAAATTTTCAAAAGAGTTTTGCTTTTATTTAAGTCTTGTAAGTATTTTTATATTATCTGCCTGTTTATCCTATTTTTGACTTTAAAACTGAGAATTTTTCAACTTTTAAACTTTTATTGATGCTAGATTTGAAAAAATTTATTTCATGGATCAGAATCTCAATGAAAATTTTTAGTCTAGAATAATTCTCTTTTAATTAAAATATTAATGGAAGTTATTTTTCTCATGTAATATTTTTCAATTTCATAAATGGTCACATTTAACACATCTTTCTTTTTATCAAATGAAACATCAAGGTATTTTCACCTTCATGTTTTCTTATTTTTCATGATCTATTTTAATGCAAATATTGTTATTATTTATCAATTTCATGTAGCTTCTTATTTAAAATTTATTTTTTGAAGGTCTTCAAAATATTTTTCTCAAACTTTATATTTTATCAATCTCTAGGTAAGTGAGGATTTGGATAGAGGTTCACGTTATTCAAAAGGGACTCGTGGTTACCGTAATCCTATTTTGCGTTGTGAAGGATTGGAGGAACAAGAAAGATTCATGTACGCGTTATTATACTGTTAAGATGTATTCAGCATTTTCTGGCAGCTTATTATATTAGTGTATTCAAAGTATATTAATCATGATTTTTAGACACTCGAAAAATCCAGTGATATGTGCGATAAAAATAAATATCGTCAAACACTGTTATATCAACGGTTAATTCCTGGCTGTAGGAGAGATTTCGCGGTTACTGATGAAATACGTCAGGTATATTTTTATCTTGACATGATATGTGAATTTTATATGACGCTATATTTTAATGCTGAATGGTTAAAGTATCTTAGATTTGCTTGTTTGCCCAGAAAAATAAGCAACTAGCATTGTCAAGGCAAATTTTGCAGAACATAGAGACCTATAAAATTATAATATTCTTAATATTATATTTTTTTCATTAAAAAATTTTAAAAAAATAAAAGAAGTTTAAATCAGCGAATATGTCTGTCTATTCTGTTGAATTGATATTTAGTCTTCCTATTATTATGATATGAAGTCCAGCATTTTCGTGCTTCATTTTTATATTTTGGTCTTATCTTATTTTTTTAATTCATCAGTTTAGAAACTGAAATTAGTTTATTACATTAATTTATAAATTTGAAAATTATTACATGCTTAAGATGATAATTTTTAGTAAGAAGACTCTTTTAACTTAATATTTTTTATTTATTACAAAACCAATCTTGTCTTCTGTTGGAATTGTTAATGGATCTCATTATATTCATGAATTTAGTTTTGAAGGTTTTTAAATGCTATTTCACACTTTTTACAACTTTTAGTTATTTTGAAATATTATATTTTTGTTCTTAACTTTGAAAACCAGTATTATTGAGGGCAAACGTTGTAAAAACATATTTCCATGTCCCAATGTAAGTTAGAAGCGTTTACCAAAAATTTGTTAAGAAACGCAGCGCAGACTCTGTATATCAAATATCTTTTGTAAAGGGTTAACTGTGTTGTTTAGTTTTTTGTTGATATTTAAAAATTTAATATCTGACCAAAATATGTTAAGATTATAATTCTGTTTCGGAGAGGAAATTTTAACAAGAGAAATGTTCCAAACAGAAGTGAAAAGCTTTTAGATTCAGAATTATTTATTTTCTTAATCATACGTTACTAGGTTAAAGAGCATCTCAGCTTCAATGGTTTGAAATTTTATTTCCACTTTAGGTCATCTTTTTGCGTGTTCTTTTCTCGTCGTGTTTCTTATTATTTATCATACAATTTATGAACGAACAATTTAGCACTCGAAGTATTTAAAAACATTTTGTTTGATCATACGTTTTTTTTGAACTTTTCTTTTATAGTATAAGTTAAAATTAATTTTTTGCCTGTCAAAAAATTATCTAATTTATAACCTTTATTGATGAAAACTAAGATTGTTTCACCTTGGCTAATCTGTAGAATCAAGAAAAATTATGTTTATCATGTTTAGAGTCAATTAATGCTGAATTTTTTATTAGTTTATTATATTTTTGCCATTAAAATATGCAATTATAAAGAAAGAGGTTTATCGTTGATCCATGTGTTTGAAAGATGCGACAGTGAATTAATTATTCTATTTATAGATAATCTATATCACGACAACATAAAATTATTTGATCAAAGTTACGTCTTCATCCATACTTTAGCATAAATCGGGTTAACATCTGGCGAAATATGTTAAATTTCATCCTTAATTATCCAAAGTTGTATTATTTTTAACATATTCCATGATGATCTGTATTTTTGGTAACGGGAAGTTACTGTTTCGCCATTTCAGATTACTTTTAACCTTAAAATCTTTCAGTTTTAGAACCACACTATCAAGATACCTTTCTTCAAGGCTTAGAGTTTTCTAATAACCCAAGAAACGAAAGTTTTTTTTCAAAAATTTTGATTTCACAAACTGAATATTTTGACAAATAATTAATATTAAATAATAATGAGTCACGAATTTTGGTTTCACAGTGCACTCCTTACGAATGATTAAAAGCAAAAATTTGGTCTTCTTCATTAAAATAACAAAATGATGATCATGACACTGTTATAGATTTGTGACGAAAATTACTAATTTTTCTATTAGGTATAAAAATTTACGATAATTTTGGTTGTTAATTCAAGTAAATTTAAGCCATCGTGTATATTTATTCATCAAAAACCACAAATTCTCACATATTTGAGTATTAAAATAATTTTGACAATGATATGCATAATATTTTGAAATTATAAAATTATCTGAGAATTTTTCTTATGAAATAAAACTTCTTTTATGTTTAGATCTCTCGAAATAATTTTAAAATTAGTGATGCATTTCTTTGGGTTTTATTATATCGGATGGATATATTTTTGTCGATTGAATAATTTAATTTTTAATTCTACTGCAGAAGAGTTATCTCAAGGTATCAACAACAAATAAGTACAAGAACAAATTTATCAACGCAGTAATCAATATACTTTATGAATTTTTGAAAATATGTTATTTACAGATTTGAATGAGTTCCTTATGATAATTCAATCGATTTTATTTGACATAGTTACATTATTTAACTCATCACTTGAGTAATGTTAACTAAAAACAGCATTTAATAAAATTTTTATCCGCAAAGGTTATAGATAATTGAAAGTAAAATGTGTTGTAAAAATATGATAATAAATTAGACGTACAAAAGAAAAAATTATTTGATTTTTGAAGTATACTTATAAATATGCATCAACTTGTATTTTCGTGAATTTCGAGGAGATGAGACACTGTTAAAACGTGAAAAATTAAATTTCACAATAATTTAGTAGAAAATCCTGAAAACCTTACTCGTTTAATCTTTTAAGATTATTTGATTACCTATTTTGAAAAAATACTTTTTCACTACTCCGACTTTACTGATATATCCTGTGTACCTATTAACTATATAATTATTTTAGAATGGAAGACTTCGGTATTTAGAAAAATAAAATGATTTAGTATTTATGTTTTAAAATAACTAACATCTATTGACCGCCGAAATGCGCAGTCTCAGATTTTACTGAAAGGTTTACATGTAGTGTATATTTTTTATTCAAGTTAAATGATAACTGTATATCACAGCAAAATATCATCTTATGTGGTATGATATAACCTTTTTGATTTATTCCGTTTTTTAAATTAAAATTTTACAAATCCTTGATATTTACTTATCTACTCTGTTTTGAAATTTCAAAATCACCAAACGTATGCGAAAAATAGTATTTAAAAATACTTTATATAATACACTAAGTATGATGTTCATCAGATCAGAGATGACAAGAATGAATTTATTATTGGCTATTTTTGGCACATCATGGTGAAAAAAGTCAATATCGTCACGTAAAGAATCACTTAATTGAAAAAATTTATATTTGAAATTTTTAAATTAATATTTACATTTCCATTTCCAGGATTTTATCGAAAATATAATCAAATAGCTAATATTCATCAAGATTTTAAATTCCTTCAGAGTAAAATATATTATGAAGTCGTGAGATCAACAATCAAATAGATTTGAATTTTTACTTACACCTTATACCACAAAATTATTTTCATATGAGAAATTCAAATATTAACTAAATAAATACAAATATCTTAAGTTTATTCGTATTTGAATTTCTAAAGAAGTTTTTTTTCATATTTTAAAGTAAAAAATTCATTTTTAAATGATAATAGATGTTGTGATTTGTCGTATGATTTTATTTTTAAAAGCGGCCTTTGTTACAACAAATACTGGAGTGCTTTGTATTGTAACGATTTAAAAATTTTTGAACCTTGTCCAAATTAATTTCAGGAGTCCATCTTTCCACAATATTTGCCTTTTATATTCAAAAGTATGTTATTTTTGGTTTTATTAGTTTTAAAGTCTATTAGAGTTGCACTAATAGAGCTTGATGAATATAATCTTCAGGAATCATCTTTTAGTTAACATTTTTAAAAAGATTGTCCGTCTAGATTAAGACACAAATTATGAAATATGGTCTTCGTAGATAAATTTTAGTTGAATTGTCATCGTGAAATATTCTTCAAGCGATGATATTTACGGCTTTTATTCACTGTTCTCGCAAAAAAACCTTCTAGCGCACGAATGTAAAACTTTATAAACAATAAGTAAAATTACATATTTTATGTGTAATTTCAAAAAAATACCATGTTCAGTTTTAAATTTTGTCTTTTGTGTTACAAATAAAAATAAACTCGAATGTTTTTGACTGAAGCGAAATAATTGTTACTCACAAAATTTTAGTAGTTTCTAGATTAAAATAAAAGTAGCTGAAAATATTTTTTGGTTAAACTTAAGTATTTGAAATCTTTCTTTTCTTTTCATAGTTAGATTCTACGCATCAGGCATTTTTTCTCTACAGTTTTAGAATTTATTCATCTTTAAATATAATAAAATCCGTTTTGATAGATGTTTATGAATTCAATTTAATTTGAAAATTTTGATCTAATTATGCTTAAGCAGAACAAGATATTCAAGAAACGTTTCTTTCATGACTAGAAAACGCTTTTTAATAAGTTTTTTCATTCCTTTCAAGAAAACGGCAAATATTTAGTTTATATCGAATCCTCTAGTTTTTAGATTTTCTAACATAACTCGTTTTCGCAATTGTAAATATTTATTATTTTGTTAAATCTATTTAATTTTTATTTGTTCAAATTTCTCCAAATTTCAATATTTCCTTAATAAATTTTTATCAAATACTATATCAGGCTTTTAGTGTCCACTAAATTAATTTAGACTTTTAAAGGTACAATAAAATTAAATGTGTATAATATGAGAATTATTTTTAATGTATTGAAAGTAAAAAACATAGATTAAAGATCCGAATTTCTATCTTGTTAAAGAGGGTGAGATTCAGTTTTTTATCTTCAACAAATTTTCATTTATTTTTGTGACTTGTATATGCGTTAGGCAAAATCACGAAAATAAAAACTCAAAATGCAACACGAAAGAGACAATATTTCTCAATATGTTACAAAATAATTTCAAAATGTTAAGGGTAGAAATGTCCAGGTAAAGAAGATTAGTAAGTTTTTCTTTTTAATTTCCATATTATGAGGCGATGCATGTTATCATGAGAACTCTACCGGTTTTTGGCATTCTATTCGATTGGCATATGGCTCGCATACGACGTAGACATGCGATCCGTCCATTTCAGCCATATCTTGATCTACCCTTCATATAATATTGTCTGGTTACTCTACAATGGCACAAAGAGCTTCTCTTACCAATAATACAGTCATTGAATATGCATTTCATTCTTATCAGTTCCTGAAGACTAAATGTATAAAGTACTCCGTTGTGAAATCTTTCAATTTTGTTTAAATTTCCTCTTACACATTCATTTTTTGCCAGACAAAATTAAGATAATATACTTTTATGATTAAAGTGTCTATATACACATCTCTAACGTTGCATTACATGATAATTTTCATTGTTTAAATGGCAGCGTGATTTTGCATTTCACGAAAAAAACTCAATATTTTCAATTTACTATAATTTTTCTTTCTTAGTTATTATATCAAAAAAGTCAGTGGTTTAAAATTATCGCTATTGTGTACTTTTTGAAGCATTTTGAAAATTTATTTATCAAATTCCTATAAATTTTATGAAATAAATTTTTTTTTAATTTAATTATTAATTTTGATGTTAGAGGTTTTCTAGTGTTGACGCGCTCATCAAACTAAGTTTCATTGGAATTCTTTCTTCTACGTCACATGAAATCTAACAGTAACTATTCAGCGAATTTATATTA
This sequence comes from Neodontobutis hainanensis, assembly GCA_024349245.1. Lineage (NCBI taxonomy): Eukaryota > Metazoa > Chordata > Actinopteri > Gobiiformes > Odontobutidae > Neodontobutis > Neodontobutis hainanensis. The sequence continues at coordinate 62,457 of JALDNG010000726.1, forward strand.
AAAATATTTTCGTCACTTTAAATTACTGAATAAATAAACAGAATGAGTTGTTGGCATTTAATTACGTCAAATAATAATAATTATTACTTCATTAGAAGCCCAGTTATTATTGAGTTAAAACGTAAATTCAATGTTTATAAGCACTGACTGTCCTTAAATTATCCGAATTCCATTTCCTCTGGTAGCTTTAGAAATGAAAATAGATATGTCTTGTAGATATCACAAAAGAATTGTAATACTCTAATCGCAAATAAAATATACCTAAGATATTTGATCATAATCAGTTAAAACGATTATCGTAAATTTTTATGATCGTAAAACGCTGATAAATGAGTAAGATAACTTGCTACGTAATCTGGAAAATAACCTATTGTCAACTAGTTTCAACGAATATAAATTCATTTTGGCGGGATTAAGGGGCATGTGCAGTTGTTTATAAGCTTAAGTTTTTGTGCTGTTAAGAATCTCTTCAGTTTATTTGTGATTTTTATTCTCAAAAGTGAACCAGTTCTTTCATGATGCGATATTCGTAATCGCAGTCACTTAAACGATAAAATATAAATGTGAAAATAATAAAACACATAAAGATCGTATAACCATCTTTTCCGAGTTTATTCATGGAAATATATACCGTAAGAGGAATTTTCGGAAAATCCGAGTGTGTCAAAGCCTTATAGTCTACTTAATTTCCAAATTAGGCAAAGTAGTAAACTACACATTTTTTTAATTGTTTTTGTAATTTTCCCTCCTCGATACGCTGCATGAAGAAAATTAAAGGGTTGTTATTACGGATAAATCTCTGGATAAGCTAATTATCAAAGATGAATATATATTTCGCATGCGCAGGTGTGGTGTTTAGTTTTATCATCATGATCATTATTTTCTTTTGATATATATTCAGCTGATCACTGCAAATGATCCCGAATTTGAGATCGCATAATCAGTAAGCCATTTTAACTGATTTTTCACATCTTTTTCAACCGCTTTTTTAAATTTATTCTAAACCCGTGATTAGATTTCGAAAAGCTTGAGGAGAAACATTTATTTCATTTACTCTGATTTTAAACTTATTCAATGTAAATTTTATTTTCTCGGTAATTTATAAATTTAATCTCATAGTATTCGTGCCTTAAGTTTGAATAATTATACTCGTGGGCCTGTCAATAACGCTCTACATTCGATTAAAAAAATTCTTTTAAAAATATTTATAGCTTTTTTCCATTTAAAATGAAAAATAATATGAACACGCGCATATGATTTTTCTTATTCGAAGCTTAACTGTTCCACATAGCTCTGGATACGCGTCGAATATTCATTCTTTTATTCCTAAAAATTTTCGGACGTGAAATTCAAATCTTTTTCTCTACTCGTATTATTTTGGAGATAAATTTCAATGATCGCGAAAAAAATTTTTAACTGAGTTTAAATTTTGGCCATTACGTTTCCTGGAATAATATTCCGTTATTTCTCTTAACAATTTTCTGCGAAGAGAATATGCTCAATTTATATATTTTTTTGATATTTTGCAACATGTTAGCTTTATTTTGAATTGCGAATTTTTTAATCTTTTAATTTCAACAGTTTGACAACATTTTGATATTACCATGAGCGTTAAACAAGATTTTTAATTTCAGCTGTTACTTCAGATTTATGTCCGATGATTTTTGATCAAATAAAAGTTTTTATGTCACAAATGCATAAATTATAATAATTCTAAGTTTATTTACACTATATTCAAAGTCCTTTGAGAAAATTGGTTTCAGTGAATATAAAAATATTTACTGCTTACCTAACTTTGTTTGATCTTTTCATGTCTCAATGTAATTGTCGTCTTGTGCTCGAAGTGTATATTTTGTCAGATTTTACCTTTTTATTCCTTAGTTTGATTTTGAGAGATGCATATTTAATTACCTATTAGCGGATATTTTTTCCGTGTAAAATATTTATTTTATAATTCTTATTGGCATTACAATTTTTAAAAATATATTTCACATATAGTGATGATGGCGATCTTTTTTCAATCCATTTCATAGACTAACAATGAAAATAAATTAATTTTTTCACTTTTGCATGAATTTGAGCATTAGTCTTTACTTTCGTTTAAAAATTATTTTTAGATTTCGCGTGATGTCGCTCGGTAAAGTCAATACAACTGCTGGCAGAGAAAATTTTAATCCTTCAACCGAGTGTTGTAAAACTTTAAACCCAGGGGATAAGGAGATGTAATACTTATCATTTGTTTAGATGTATGAGGGGTTTTGCTGCCTCTCATTTCATAAATGAGTTCAAGGTTTAAGTAATGCTAATTACAGGCATCTAAAAGAGTCTCATAATTTCAACGAGCCGAGTTTACGACGGAATTTATTTCCTCGGGTTTAAAAAGTTTTGTCTGAGTAGTTTCGCTGATATTGCTGACCTTCAGAAGATATTTTTTGATTTGGAAAGAAATGCGAAGAGATAATGAAAGAATATACGAATGCAGAATGTGATATGTATCAGAAAAAATCCTCAAATAATTCCCAATGAGTTGATCCACATAAAATTCACCCCTTCTTAAACAAATTAAGATTTAAATAGTTTATTTTATTCCTTTTTTGGGTGTAGTGGTGATTTAGAACCCTTTAACCTTAAATATAATCGCATATGAACGTTTCTTGTTGATGATTTTAACACGTTTTTCTCAAAATTGCTGGAATTTAATAAAAAGTGTTCAACTATAAGGAGATACAAAGTTTTGAATCAAATCTTTAAATGAGTATTTCGATATGTAAGATAATTTTTAAAAATACCATCTGAATCAATGTTATTTTTCTAAACCGTTATCTAACGGTTATTTTTTATTATTTTGGAAATAAGCCGACCTTATATTACTTCGAAAATAGAGGGTTTTATTTCAAGTTGTCAAATATTTGATTATTGGAAATGTCGACGTTCTGAGAATTCGCGAGTAACTCATGATTTGTTCACTTTGAATAATATAAATGAAATATTTTCAAAGTATTTTGTTTGAAGTGGCACCGGGTGACAGATTTTTTCATTTTTAATGTAATGTCGCGGAGGGATTATATATCATTGAGTTTATGATTTATTATCAATAATTGTTAATTTTTGTTTGAACTTTAAGACGCAGTTAGTCTTTTGCACAGAAATATTACATTCTTGTATCTGCGTATTCATCTACGATTCATAGGTGATGGCTTCTCTAAATCGAGAACTATCAACCATTGAGACAGGTTCTAAATCCATACGACTAGAGTATTGTTCGTTCTTTGGAGTATAGGTGTACAACCGTGAGGAGACTAATGAGGCGTCAGAATTATGAGATTATGATGATGCTATTAACCTGTTTTGATGACTTTAGTTTTCTCAAGCCTCAGTAGTCTTGAGTTCATGTGAGTATTAACCTCACCCTTCAAAGTACTTGAGCAATCAGAGCAAGTGTTTCTGTTTTGATCTGAGCACTTTTGCAAGGATCTCAGCTTGAGAGAAAATATCTTTACATCCTTAAAAAATTTTCAAAGCGGTTTGGCTAATCATAAAATTTTTCATGATTAAATTTTGTCTGACCAGATTGATTTATTTTTGTTTCTCTAGCAAATAAAATATTTCATCGAACTTTTGATAGATATTTTTACCTTCTTCAAAATTTTAGATTGAGCAATAAAAACTTTTGAAATAGAATACAATAAACTTTTTCTTTTTGAATTTATATTTAATAAAAATAAAAATTTTATCTTTTTTCTATTTAAATTTATTGACTGAATTGACTTAAATTTTTAGTTATAGCATGCGTACGTTTAAGGTAAATTTTAAAAATTTTAACTGAAAAAGTTAATTTAGCAATTTTACGGCTATTTCTTATTAAAATAATTGATATCTCAACATATATACTTATTTCAGAGAGGCTTCTGAGTAGTTTTAATATTTTATCAAAAACATAAACAAGATAAATACTGAGGAAACGGACAATATATTTAAACATATACCTATTGATCATGTCATCACACATTCTTAGAGAAAACACATGGAGAATGTTTAACATTTTAATTTTGACATATTTTTAAGGTATTGTAGACATTCGACGATTATAGAATATTTGCTCGAATTGGGAATATTTTTCTTATTATTTTTGTAAATTATGAATAATGTATCTGCCATTTCTAGTCAAACGGAATGATGATAATTTTTAAGTAGATTTTCATTTATTTATGTTATATCGGTTCATATATTTCAAAAATTTACTGTACTCGAAGTCAAACTGTTATGTTATATTGTAAAAATTTTTAAAATGACAATAAACAGCTACATTCCTATGGTGATATTGTGATTTATGAAAATCCTTTCAATCAAACACAAAATACATTTTGTTTTACGAAAGTATAAACACTAAATGGAATCTAGTTTCGAAAAATACTATTAAATTTTCAAATAATTGTTATTCAGATTTTTTTGACATTAAGAGCTTATTGAGGGAAAATTTAGTGTTTTGTCATTGCACATTTCTCGTGAGGCGACAAAAGAGATTTCCTTTAATTACCTGCTATTTTCAAGAAACTTTGGACTTAAATTTTCTTTAAAAAAGGATATTTTTGAAGTTTCTAATTTTATTTTGAAGAAATCCGCCACTTCGAAGGTTATAGTATCAATAAAAAGGAAATTTTGCTTATTGAAGATAAAATTCCTATCCTCTCTTGCATCGAAGAAAGAGTGAACCTTCTGTCACTAGTACCCCAAGATAAATCCGTTTGCAGAATAATTTGAAATTAAAAAAAAAGATGAAAACAGTAATTAATTGTCAGTTTTGGTTGAATCTTTAATCCAAAAAAAAGTCCTAGCTTTACAAAAATTGAAGAAAATGTAATGATTTTCTTGTGGTCTGAACAGAATTCCTGTATGAAGGGTACATACATATTAATTGTAACACTACTAGTTAGATGGAATTAGACATCATGACTGTATTTAAACAATGAAAGATTTTTTAATGATTTTTCATATCTTAAATGGATTCAAACAATTTGATGAATTGATTCTTCTTGAAGTAGTAAACAGATAAGAGGAGATATTGTGTTTTTGGGTATATAATAAGTTGACAACTTATCTAAGGTTATTTTTAGAGTTAAAAGAATTATGGTTATACGCTGGACCTGATCTTTAATGCATGCGAAACCAGGTTTTACCCGAAAAACAGATAGAGCCTAAATAATATTTATGGATAAAACAAGAATTGATGCAAACTTGGGAAATAAATCATATCTTTTGTTTCCGTTCTTTCAGCACGATCTTTATGAAGCCTTAATGAGTTTATCGATTCTTTGACTCACGTTAAACTGATGAGATAGTTAAAAATTAATTCATTTTGTAATTTCACAAAAGAGGTTTAGATTTAACATATTTTAATTTTTATGATTTTTTAAAGAGGTATTTTAAACTTTATGCAGAAACGAGATGAAAAAAGAATCTCAGTTTTATAACTTTATTTTCCAATATTTTTTAAATTGGACGCTGACTCGTTTATCCAGCTTATATCGAAGAATTATTTTAACATTTATAAATTATTATTGGAGGAACGTTTTGGATCGTATCAGCTTATATCAATCGAAGTTAAAATTAAACACAAATAGAAACTTGAAAAAAATTCACTTACTTACCTTTTTTCATCTTTTTCATATATTTGTGAAAGAAACAAAACAATCCATGTTAAATTTCTTACAATTCTTGGAAGATGAATATTACATGACATCAAAGACTGGTTCCAATTTTTTAAGATTAGAGAATGTGGAATTTCAATTTTGAAAATACATATAACAGGTTAGTTTTTAGGCCAAGAAGAAAGTTCTCAATCACTTAATAACAATGAATAGGCTAATTTTTCAGTAAGCTTTCAGCTAGATACCTACATATTTCATATGTAACAACATAGATTATAGTTTCGAGTTTTTGAAAAATAATTAGAATTGTGAAAAAAATATTTCGAATTTCAATATGGAATAAGTTTGTTTCTTCATTGTCGTGGTGTCGTTAAAACAGATAAAATTGGATGACCAAAATTTTATTCTTAATCGAAAAATCTTAAAGATTTTTCGATTATATAAAACTCAACAAATCTAGAAAAGAATGATCTTTCGCTAGTGGTAACTACAGAGATTCAAAGTGGCGGCAGACTTTATAAAATAACCGTCAAAATGTAATTAGGTTGAGTTCGTAAATCTTGAAGAATCGATATTCGAACGAAGTTTCTTCGCAGTAACCTCATGCTGACGAGGGCACCTTTCTTAAGGGAAGATAATAGGCTGATAGTTTTTTTGAGTGTAAACTTAGCAATACATGGCAAATGTCAATTTCAAGATTGAGTGTTAAGCTAAATAAAAATACCGGATTGCTATTTTTGTAAGAGAGCATATTTCGCTGAAGCATGCATTTTAAAATGTCAGAGGTGGTTTTACACATCGAGATCCTCAGACAAAATCAAGAAGAGAATTATTATGAATGTAAAATCAACGATGGTGGCAATAAATTAGGTGTGTAATAACTCTATTCATGTTTATTGAAGAAAGATGTAAATTTTTAGCTGAATATTAATGAAAAAATTATTTATTTATTTTTAAAATATGGATTTGCCTTACAATAACCATTTAAGGTTGATCTTCAAACCTAGGATATCATTGAGTAGAGCTACACGACATTTTAATGATATCATATGACTGTTTAATGTAATAGCGATTATATTTCAATCACTAAAAACGACAGGTTACATAAATTGTGCATGGATTTGAAGAATAAAGAATTTTAGATGTTGAAAAATCCATTCAAGGTCGAAATATTTTAACTTTTTTAATGTTGTTTAGTTGAAGGAAAAATTTGAAACGTATGAAAGAAAACACTTTTTTTATGTCATATCGTAATGAAACATTGAAGTTTACGGAGCATAAAAACCCAAAAACGTTTTTCAACGAATTTAAACCATATTAAGTACGTTTTAAAAAATGAGATCGGCAATTTTAGAGGTTATATCATCTACCAGTAGATCCCTCGCACCCGATAAACCCCGCTTACCCACTCAATTTTTATACCATCTATCCTGGTCTATACTTAAATACTCAACAAGTATTTTGATAAAAAAATATTTTGAACTATCATAAACCATGAGCTGGATAATAATTATACTCCATATAATTATTTTATAAACAACGACTGATATAATCATTGAAGGGATATGAACTCACTGGAAAAAAATTTCACAAATATTTTTATAATTATAATCACCAGAATCTATCTGTCATGTATAATTTATATACCAATGTGATGATAACTATTTGACCAAACTCAGTGAACTTTGTGATTTCATTGTAAATGCGCTGTCTGGAATCTAAAGATGCATTTGGACTCAGACGAAGATGCCTTTTACACAACTTCAAATGGATATGAAAAAGAATCATTCTATACAGCTGAAAATATGGCTCCATCGATGAAAAATAAAAACTAAATCCTACTTTATTTATCATTAATATTAAGTCAAAAAATATCTGCTTTCATCTGTTTCAATCATGACAAAAAATTTGATCAGATGATACTTTTCAATATTACATTAATTATTATGTATGTTTTTAATTTACGACGTATGACTTAAATTTCTTAAGCACTTATCATGATATGTTTCGATCGTCCATTTTATAATTATTAAAACTCCATTTTATGTTATTCAAATGGTATAGATCATATACAACGTGATCAATAATATAGTTTCTTTTATATTCGAGTTAAGATAACACATGAGTTGCCCCTCTCACAGTGGTCAGCTTACTAAGTTCGAGTTTCACCTGAAACCAAAACTCATCTCAATATTTTTTGATTAAAAAAAAAATAATTTCATCAAAGGTTCAATTTATACAACTTAAGAAGAAGAAATTGTAGTTTTAATGGAAATATTCCAGTAATATTGCCGGCTTTAATGCTTTAAAGTTATAAATTAACGACTCATAACTTTTACAATTTTTCAGAGATACACAACCCTAAACGAGATGACTCGTACATTTCATAATTTGAGAGTGTAAAGACGTGAATTTTCGAGTTTGATAGTGTATTAGCTGGCCTTTCGTTTGAATTTTAGTAACGTTGTGACGCTTTTAAGCTAATATCTGACAAAGTTACAAAATAATCCATATTTTGAATAACTCGAAACAGTTTATCTAATTTTCAATAATTTTGAATTTTAATATTTTTGTTCTTTTTGAGTGTTAATTTCCTCAAATTAATGAATCCAAATGTATAGATTTATCTGTCACCTTGTTATCTTTTTTATTTTTCATCTGATATGCTTTGACGTGTTTCTCAACAAAATTTGTAATTTAATGCCTCCTATCCTTTTCCCTTATCATGAGACCCTATAAATAGATAATAATAAGCATTGGTGAAAATTAGGAAGTAATCTGAACTGATTTTAGGTAAGTTTTTGATATTTTTGTTACACCTTCATCATTATCAAAAGTCAAGATTTTAAATAACCTTACAATCATTATTTTTTGACTTTTTGAAGTTAAGTATTTTATCAAAGTCTGAGAAATTTATTTAGAAATAGAGGACTTCCAAGCTACTCTTCATCCTCATCGCATTTTTTGATTAAAGTAGTTTTGATAAATATTAAAAAAACCTTTTTAAAAAATATTTCACGTTCAACAATTACATTAAATTTAACAAAGTTTTGATGATTTTATGCTTTTATTTGAAACGTATTTGATTTTGCTAAATGGCAGGAAACATTGATTTAGATTAAAATTTATATAATGAACGAATTTCTGGGGATAATATTTGTATCTTTCCTAATTTGAATCAGTGAATTTTTTACCTTGAATGAATTAACTTACCATCCTTGACGATTAGTTAAACGGCTTAATGACCTTTAAAAATTCTGAATTTATAAAATTTATTTTATTTTACTAATTACTATAAAAAATTCTGATCTTCAAAAATCAATCCGTCTGGATTTTAAACGTGCAAACCAAATAAACTTTTAACTGAAAAATGGTATAAATTTAAATTATATCAAAATTTTTGAAACTAAACTTAATTATTTAATGATAATCTTTATATTTGTTACCTAGTACTTTCACTTTAAATTTTATACCGCGGAAATTTTACATAGAGTTAGTCTTGAATATTGGCGCCATATCAGCTATGCAGAAACTACTTGTATGATCAACTCAGATGAATGTAAATTCTTAATGATAGTATTAAGTTTAATTTGTTAAAAAATAAAATCAAGTTTTTTTTACATAGTGGCTACCTAACTGAGGTAATATCCATAAACTGAAATTTTTTGAACTAGGCTGGTGAAATTTGATTGGAAATCAAAATTTAAAAGAACTAAGCGATGAAATTTATTTTTGCTTTTTGAAGATTACTATTTTAATAACGTTGAACATTTCCATTAATGATTTTTGTGTTCTCGATCAAAGCTATATATTCTCGATGTCGAACAAATAACGCATAAATGTTTAAATATTTGTAATTTTTGATGTATTCTGTTTCGAATAAAAAATAGGATAGATAGATTTTTTATTGTTATAATCTCTAAAATTTTCCGTATATATATGGTAAGCAAACAAAGATATAATGATCATAGTTTGACAATGCGATCAGTGTCATTATCAGTTTTATATTTTCCCCTTTTGGAGGATTAACAATAATATTCTGGAAATTTGAGAAAGTTTATCCATAATTTAATCCGACGCGATTCAGAAAAATAAATATTATAAACCGTTTGAAATGTAAAAATGTGGTTTCTTCAAAGTTAAAAATCTTGATACAAAAAACGCATAGGCTGATCATAGCTTTATTTTTTCAGATTAAAAATAGATTTTTCGACAAGATAAGGGGGAGCAATTATGAAAATTGATCAGATTATAATTTTCGAATGGGTAAAATCAGATTTTGACTGATTTAATTTTAAAGTCAAATTAATACTTACGCGCAAATGTATGATATAAATTGACTGCGTTTGAAATATCTTTAAAACCCAGTTATCGAAAATAAACTTTTTATAGTTACACGATAAATAATTTTATAAATTATATGCTCAAATAATGCTTGGTTTGATGTAGCGTTAGACGAAAAACAAGAGGTAGTAATATCACTAATTATGTTGATATCCCAGCAACGCCGCGAACAAGTTTTTATGAATCAAAAGATTGACAAAAGTAAAAGCCATCATTACTGTTTGAACTCATTTTTCCACTAATAGTTGAATTCGTGTGTCAGATAATATTTCATCATATGTCAAAAACTGTCTGTAATTTAATTGGATTTTAATAGATGTTAAAGCAATCTAGGATTATATTGTAGTACGAGAGGTGACATTTATCAATGTTTTACATTGTAACTATCATTGATCATTTTTGTTTTTTGAAAACGGCGAAAATCATACTTATCACTCTAGAAATAGGATGAACTAAATATCAGGACCAACTTGATAAATGTAGCACGACGAAACACCAAGTTACGGCTAAATTTAATTCCAGTATTCTTTTATTTTTCAAGGCGTTTGGTTTAGAGTATCATCTTAAAGAACACAATTTAAAATAAGAAGAAAAATATTTATGTAAACAAAAGAAACACTTTCGTGTTAAGTTTAGAATACGCTATTCAACTGCAAATTTCCATTTGAGTACGAAGTTATAATTTTCACAAATCACATTCCTTACCCTAATAGGGTTATTTATTTCTCAATAGCTATTTTCAAAGTTGTCAGGATATCCCTTTTTAATTATTGTTTTTATTTTTACCTCAAAACAATCAAAGGTTTAAAGAATGAACTTCTTTTAATTCAACTTTTCTTCGGTAAAGAGAAAATGACGTTTACAAGTTATTAGTAGATAACCTCGATTCTCATGTTTCACTTATAATTATTGTACCAGTTTAAAATTATTTCAGTTTATGATTATTTCTTTGGATCTCGAAATTCCTAATTTCTATCATCAATTGTTTTATGGAGCGTTTTTTGCCGCGATTTCATCCGAGTAATAAATTTTTACAGCAAGTGTTGTACAAAATTTCATAAAACATTCTGCCATAAGTTGGTTCTTTGTTATCAATTTAAGATGAATCTAAAATTTCAAAAATTATAATAACTTAAAAATCGGTTTAAAATGTTGGAGCTATTTGACGTTTAAGCACTAATCTCATGGAAAGTTAAATTGCAGCATCCCAGAATCACTAAGAAAACTCCAAACCATTTTTTAACGTTCAAAATGTGTTTAAAGATTATGACCGAGGTAAATATACTCGTTATCTTTCGTATTGTCGCCACAACCGTTCCCACCAATGGGCCATATTTTTTGATGATCGTAAAATGAACATATTGGCTAAATATTCCAGTGAATCCATATAATATAATATCCCACACATTCTTTTGAGTTAAAATAGGAAGGGTTTTGTGTTCAAAAAAGAGAATGGCGCATACAACCGCGCACGAGCAGAGAATAAAAAGATTTGCCCACACCATGAATTGGCCTTTGAAAAATTTTGACTCCGATTTCATTTTATCCATCAATATACAACTTAAGCAGTCAAGTAAGAGACATAAAAATAGGATAAGGTTTCCCAGAAGATCGTTTGACAATGATAAGCGCTCCATGTTTGGATCGAAAAATATCACGATTCCTAATGAAATGATAACTCCACTGAACAACTCACCAAGCTTAAATTTACGTAAGGAAAACAAAATTAGACAACAGATGAAAAGGAAAGGTTTGAATGATTTTACAATTATGTGAGTTGGATATGTTACAAATACCAAGGATGCCATTGATGTAATACTTGACATACAGTAGAAAAAAGCTCCAAATATCAAATATTTTGTTGGTTTTTCATTTATTGATTTGCTATGTGATAAATAAGAATGTAAAAAGCAAAAAACTATCGTCGAAAATGCATGAAAACCTAACGATCCAAAAAGTATTTGTATCATTTGTCTTTTGTCTGAATTCACGTGCATTTTAGAAATTCTCTCCATATATATACCATGAATAGTGGTTACAAATATATATGTTGTCGAATAGATGAATAGTTTCAGATATAGTTGATTCATGTATGATAGAAAAATTCCGTCTGTTAAATTAATTTATAAAATTCATTAACGTACGTTAAGTATATTTAATCAATTACGATTATACTTTTAATCATTCTTACCAAATCATGAATATAAGATTTTAAAGCAAAAATAATTCATCCGTTTGCACCTTGAAATTTTTAAAGGCAGTAAAATTAATAGATTTAAAAGTTGGATGAAGATTCAGAATTTTAAATATTTAGGCGTAGCGTAGAGGCACAGCAAATATTATTAAAACATAACGCGTGCGCGTAAATCATCACATTTATGGTTTAACTTTGAGTATATTTTATTAAAGTCAAAATTTTTTGTTGGAGTACCACTCACGTCATATTTTTTACAACCATTCGACAAGTAATACGTCTTTAATTAACCGGCGTATTTATATCAAACCAAATAAGTGCCGGTTTCACCTGTTTTAGATTAAACCTAATCACTTATTAGACAGTGTGTTTATTTGATATAATTATTGAATTTGTCAAAAATATATTCTTTAAGGTTGCTCATTAGCTTAACAGAGACCATTTTTTATAGTTTCAGAAAACTAAATTTTATAGGCTGACGTATTATTAATATGAATTTATTTTTAAAACGCGGATTATCAAATAGGGTATTTAAGTGTAAAATTAAAATAAAATATGACATATAATTACAAATAAATATATGAAACTCATGAAGGATCATATATGAATTTGTAGAAAATTCATAAAATCACAGAAATCCTCCCACAACTCCCCATTTATAGTCGAATTAATGATAGAAAATATAATATAATTAAATTTATCTCAAACAATCACATATTAAAAACAATGATTACGCGCGAGCATTAATTTTGAAAAGCTGTTTGATCGGTTATCGTCGTTAGTTTTGTCAAAAAAAGTTATTAGAGCTAAACAAACGTTTTTCTAATTTTTTCACTATTTTTGTTGTCTTTTCTGATTCAAGTTAGCGTCATCGTTTCTGAATATTAATTCATAAACTTATTAAAAACTATGATATTGACTATATTTGATTTCAAATTGATGATTTTATAATATTGTGGTTTAATGTATTTATAACAACTTACAATTCAATTATTTGAATACTTCCTTGAAATGATGTTAATTTTGAATTGCTGTCTATTACTTTCTTATATGCCCCTAAAAATGGTAATGATTGTAACAAATATTTTGATCCTTTTAATTCCATATATTTTATTCACAACGTGTTATGATTTCATGATGCGTGAAGGCGGCTCCTGATCTACATTTCTGTTAAAACAATAATTTACTGTCAGCTCATAAAATGTTAAACTTAAAATACTAATTATCGTCTGTAAAAGAGTTTAAAGATAGTGGTGCAAGTTTTAAGAAAACATAGTAATGATTTATACTGATGAATTTTCGATTATATTTAATTTAAATTTAATTTTGGCATTATATCGAAGATGTATCAATGGTTAAGACATAATGGCCAAAATAAAGGTAGTTACCGATAAAGCTATATTTTCCATTTCAAATATTTTCATAAAAAGGTTTCTAACATCACCCTATATTTTACGATGAATACTAATGTCAATGCGATAAAAAGTTGAAACCTTATTTTGAAAAGTTAACTAAACTCTCACGCCCGTAACGAAAAGAATCTTCAGCGGATAGTTTTAGCATCTTACATAATTAAATTGAATATCAAATTTTATTTAGTTTTATACATTTAAAGATTCATTTCAACGAAGGAGGTTTTTATCGCCATTACTACGCAGAATCAAACATTCATGGAAAAAATCTTTACATTCCTATAATTATTTCTTTCGTAGACAAACTAGATTTTTCTTATTTATTAGAATTTCTAAAATATATCAATCTTAAAAAATTTCAAAATGGCAACTATGTCTGTGTCAGACATTTTGATTATCTAAAATTTATGTATTTAGATAATTTACGTACAAAATCAAAAATGGTCAGTTTTTTACATGTGGAATTTCTGCTTTACTTCTTAAAGAAAAACGTTAAATTTGGTGGCTTCATTTGATTTTTTAATTATCCACACACGTTGGCGAGCATTTTAATAGTATTTTGTATGTGTAATCGATGACTTCATATACATTTAATAAATATAATGTAAATTTTTATTCTTCTCCATTTGTTTTAGAATACTTTATTTTTGAATTTTAATTGTTTGATAAAAAAATTTATTGCATTTTGACCACTCGAAAAGCCAAAAACTTTAAAATATCAAAACGTTAACTTCCCAGACTGTAAATGACTAACATCCTCAACGGTCTGTTTTGTAAAGTCGTTCACCATTTTTGTGTGAAGTTGATTCTTCTGTGTGTGTATTATTTCTTAATATCGAACGACCTTTCAAGGTAATTTCTATTCTTTTTCTTATAAACCTAATAGGTAAAACGTATCCAACAAGGTCTTATTTTTATTTTAGGATCCAAATATCTAAGAAATACATACTTTTTCATCTAACATTTCTTATCCTTTTCCCAAAATAAAGTAATCTTGCTTGATCTTTGTATTCTACTAAGTGCTTGCAAACTCTTTAAAGTGCTTCATGCTGGTATTCTTTCACATTATTATCACTTTTCAAGGAAGGATCTCCAAAGCAGTCTACGATAGAAGACAAGATATTGTTAGCTTCTAGGAAACAAAGCCATCAGGGGTATGGTCGCCCCATAGGTAGAGGAGGGGTTGAGAGACCCACACGACCTGACACTAAATCTTTACACCGTTAAGAGATTACCTAACGGGGTGAGTCGTTGAATGCGAAACAGAGTAAGAGAAGCTTCACCGAAAAAGGTAATTTACGAAAACGTGAAAATACATGGAAAATTCAGAATCTTTTTTTCAAAAAAATTGAAGAATTCTTTTGGTGTCTCAAAATCAATATTTTCGCTTATTCTCTATAATATCATGTTAATTTTAATGAATACTTATGAGTTTAAACCTCGATGCATACTCAAATACTTTGTCATCCATAAATGTAATTGTGGATACTTCTACCATAAAGAGTATCATATGAACGTAATTGTAGTACGCATCTATAGAAAGCGGAAATAACTGATAAAACTCATGATACTTCCCAAAAACCTAGTCTGGCCGATCTAGGATTTGTTGCTACTACGCATGTCTAGAACTGCTCATCTCACTTTTATGATAAATTAATAACTTATAAAGTCTTTTGTAAACAATTAGGTCGACACCTAACACGTTCATAGCTTTGGAGATATTCACGTTATAGTTAACCGTTTAAGATATTTAATCTATAAACAATTTTCTAATAATGTTTAATTTGGTATTGATCTTTCTCATAAGAATGAGAGTTTGTTGTGCTATTTTGAATGCAAGGATTAACGTTTTATAAGAAGATCGTAAAACCTCGTTAACCTCGGTTTCTGAGATAATTTATTCATCATCGTAAGTTGAACAAATTTTTGAAAGAGAATCATGAAAATTATTGTTACCTTTCAGCTCTCTAATATCTAAGTTAAATTATGTTGGTGCATTATCTATCTCTACTTAACAATTTATTGCTTTATTTTTGAGGATAATTTATTGGTTCGCGATCTCAAAATAGTTTGAAATTTTTCGGAACAACGATGCCTCAATTTAATGTGGGCACGTGTTTTCACAATATATTCATGCCATATATGGAATAGTTCGTGTAAATTAAAATAATATTCGGTACAATTTTAAAAGCAAAGATGAAGGAGGTTACTTTTATCGGTTTATGAGATAAATTTTCTGCGTGAACCATGAGAAAAAAATTGGAAAATTAACCATTATATTTTTCCATGTATAAAAGAATGAAACAATTCTTTATAAACATCGTCTCCAGTTTGCAAGAGTGTGAAATGGTTTGGTAACTTTAAGAAAAATTTTGATAATGGTATTTTACAGTAATTCTTTTAAAGCAATTTTGAATACCCTAACCATCATATGGAGGCAGGATAGTTTTTCGAATTGAATATGTTTTGATAATATAAAGATAAAAACCGTTCCATTCTACGATAAATAAATGACGTGGTATCGCTTGCTTAGAACAAAAAAATTTTTACGTTTTCTCGAAGAGTGTGTTTCAGATGAAGATCTCTGTACAGAGCTTAAGGGAGTATAAATATCCCTCGTGGATTAAAAAAACAGATAATATCCATTAAAAACATAAAGTAAGAACAGATAGATAAATTAGTATTAAAATTCCTCTAAAATGTACCATGAGCCCATTTTACTCTTAAAGTCATTAATCTAATTCAAATAGTTAATTTTCGGGTCAAATAAAAAGGCTAGTTTTCTTTATCTGATAAAGTTAGCTATTCGTCATCATAGAGACCGGATATATTTTGAGAAATAGCAACCATCCTTGAGTTTTTTTGCACTAGACGACTTTTAAATTTGTTAGACTATTTTATTTATGATCGTATTGAATTGCTCATAATTCGACAATTTTGAACATCGCCATTTTGTTTTTGTAAAAAATAAGAGAGCGCAAGACTGATCATAACTAGGTTTGATGAAATGAAGTTGAAACAATTTTCAACTATCTTTTTGTTGAAGCCCTCTAAAGAATTTTTATAGTTTTAGGGCAGCTTCTAACTGGCATTTTGAAATCTAAAATCTTTTTTGAAGATCAAGGACAGGGGAAATTTATCAAGACTTCGTTAGAAGAAAGTTTTAAGAAGAGTAGGCCCCTTTTGTACACTTTCCTAATGAATACTTAGTAATCGGCTAGTGCTAGACTTTAACACACTAAAACTCCCACCCTCTCATCAACCCACTTAGGCAGACATACTTCTGTGGAATCGGTCCGCTGATATTTAATTAGCCGTATGATATATTTTGTACGTGGTATCCGGATATTGTTTAAATATAGATAAATTACAATATACAAGCTGAATGCGACAGATTTGGCAATAAGAATCTGAAACTAGTAATCCTAAAAACTATAAATTCCCATTTATCGATAAAGGTTTCGTTTTATTATAACCAATATCAGTCACGACAGTTCTCGGAACAAATTGCTGGTTTCGAGCTTATAATGGCTGATTTTGTGACAAGCATGCTCGTAAAATAGATATCAATCATGTTTTATTTAATATAAGCTACAGATAAAATAACTCTGAAAAGGTATTTTATGATAGAAAAAATTAAGTTGTGTCAGTTTATGGTTGAATCATTCGAAAAAAATACTTCAACTTCACCAAGCCCAAAAATACCCTATAATGTCCAAAATTGGTTTCAATCATTTCATTTGAATGTAGAGAAACAGATGAGTCGGAATCTCTAGGTTAGTTATCAAAAATAAATTCATGCGTCAACATAACAATTCAAGTGACTTATCGTTGTTGGATTACGCTTGAATGTGACCCTCTCGATGTCTTATACGACTCTTTCATACGATGAACATGTTGTGGTTTTTATCATGCTATATCATTTATAAAATTAACAGAGTATATCAAGGTTCTCTTTAGCAGTAGTGTAACGTTCGATTGTTGAACTTAATTCAACTTCTTCATTATGTGACACTTGGTCGAATTTGTTTATCTGTCATAGGGCCAGGGTTGAGCTTTATCCTCACTACCATGGCATACTTATTTATAATTTAGAAATACTTTTCTCTGTCAACTTTTTATTTATTCTTATGAGGTGATTTTAACGGAACTGATTCCAGTTTACATTTCCCAGATATTTTGATTGTTAAAGACTTGTCTAGTTGTCACACCCCAAAGAAGGATAGGCCAGATCGGTTAAAGTTTTAATTTTTTATCAAAAGTATCATTTACTTCAAAAGTCACTTTGATTTTTTTGAGCTATCACTTGGTGACGTGAACATAGCCTGAAGAACAGAATAAGCCATAATGCTGCTTCTTTAAATAGTCATTGTGTTTCTATTCAAACCGATAATTTATACATGTGGTGCGCTCCAATTTAAAAAGTTTGAAAAGATACTTCACTTCATTCTCGTTTATATTTCATGTTACCATCCACCTTTCAAATTTAAAAATCCTTTTGGCAAAGTCTTTATTCAATAACTCCTCAGACTGGTTAAAATCCATACGTCCCAATATAAATGCAAAATTGCAAAAACTAATTCACTGGTTATGCTAATGTAGGACTATGGAAAAAGAAACAAAAAATTTTTAAGTTTATATTAAAATACTCTCAATATAATGGTTTCAGATGGTTTTGAAGTATTTCAAAAGTTAAAAAAATCCCATTTAAATAATCCTGAATAACCTGTGTTGAATTTGTAATGCTAGAGAGAATCGGTATCTTTTTACTCGGTAATCATCGCTACAACCGAAATTGGCCGATTCAATAAATGAGGAGGTGTATCAGATTTTGATTTATAATTTTTAAAAGAATGATATTCTCATTTAATGAAATGAAACCACAATCAATTTTAATTAAAGAAACAGCAAAAGTAAATTGTCAAGTTTTTTGTTTTTAAAAATCTCGTTAATTCCGTTTTTCAGAAAATCTTCAAAATGGATTTTAGATTTAAACAAACGATTTTTAGCTGAACAAACTCCAATATCTCTGATTTCAACCTTCGTATAGTCACATATTTTACTTTATAAATGGGTTCTGAAGATCATATTACTTGATAAAAATATGAAGAAAAAGGCTTTGAATTTTCGTTTACGATTTAATTGTTGAACACAAAGCAACGTGTCAAACTAAATAAAAAATATTTCCTGGCAAGTATCATAACGAAATCGTTTTCATGATTATAGTTTAAATTAACTATATTATTGCTTCTACCATACCTAAAAGTTTAATTGGGTATCAATTACTTTATCAGTTAAGGTAAAGTGAAAATCAATAAAACAAATTAACTAAGAGATACCAACACTAAAATCAAAGTATATTCATGTATTAAAAATTTTTCCATACAATGCTTTGGTTTGTATGTTAATGTGAGAAATTGATACATTTTGGCCAAATAAAAACACGCGCGCGACATTAATTTTCAACAATAAGCATGATCCTAATTACAATCGCGATTTTATTTTTTAGAACAAGTTTTTTTTGTAAATTTAAGGTTTTTGCAAACTCTTTGCCGAATAACACCTATTCAAAATTTCAACTTTAGGTAGATTTCGAAGAAATTAAAGATGATCTAAATTTTTAGGCCAGAACAAAAATGGGGAAAAGTGTCATATTTAATTGTACATGGTATAATATAACGTTCTAAGAATTTTTAAATAGCATTCACATGTCACGTGTTTTTAATCATGCTGTATGAAAATAAATTTCTAATTTAAAACTAAACATAGAAGTATAAAATCAACTCCTAACATAAAAAAATTCAAATTTGTTTGACATTTTTTATCTCTAAGAACGTATGAAAAACTGATGTTGAGATAAGAAAAAATTAAATTGTTGCTCAAAATATTAAATTGGTATTTTTAAGACAATTAAAATAACTGGTTTTATTGTGTTAAATTTCACCGGGCGGAATACATCATCAAAGAAGTAGTCATTTTCGTGTGATCTTACCAACTATTGAGAGAGACTTTAAAGTGCAAATCATTGTCGCGCTTTATTGAATGAAGGTAATTTTGATAAAACCTTTTTGACGTTCTGATTTATACAGATGAAATTTATAACACTGAGTAGAAAAAGAATATTTTATGTATCTTAAATCATTATCTCACTTGATCAACTTTTTACCTTTACTAATGGTCAACAAAATTTGAGTAGTTAATTCTTACTTAAGAAAAGATCATAAAGTTATTAGACGTACTGGAATACAGCCTCATAAAAATTTTAAGCTCAGAATTTATGAGTAAAATATTATAATTGAAATTTTCAGAATTATTTTTCAAATTAAAAAAATATTTAAATCTATTTTCCTGACAAACCAGTGAAGATTTTACATCTTTCAGTTTTTATTGTAAATGGAGGGACTATGAAAGATGTTAGTTCACAGCTTCTAATGACATTTTTAGTTTTTAAATTAAATTGTTTTCCTGTTAAATGTATAAGTTCAAGATTTTTACAAGTTAAGAGAACAAGTTTCATGTAATTTCTCTTTAAAATTAAGATATTGATAATTACACTTCTAACCATAACGACATGTAGTACTCGCGTCGGGCGGTAATTTTGAGTTTCTTTAAACTCACCTATTCGAGGTTTTAAGAAATTAATTTGTTGATATTATGTGTTCCTCTTCGACATTTTATTTCCGGAATTTTTTTTTAAATCAATGATGCACGATTTCCATTGTTTAATAATAAAATGGATACATATATTTATAAAAATAGAGTTTTGACACCTGGAAACGTACAGTTAGGACTAATTTGAGAAAACATAAGATCATACAATTCTCAAATTATTTCTGAACTTAATTTGTACCACACTCGAAAAAGTTTCGTGAATGCCTAATCAGAGTAAAAAACACTTTTTCAAATCACATTAGACTAATGTATATTTTTGGAAATATCTCATAGATTCTTCGAGAAATTTAAATAAGTGATGTACGCATGTGAAACGCTTTCATGAGATAACAAGGTCAATTAGATAATAATAATCGAATAAAAATTGAAAGAGAACAAAGAAAATCATTTATACCTCAATTATAAAATAAAGTCAATTGTTAATCCTCATATGGAAAAACCATTTATGAACAAAATATTCTTTTTTGGTTTAAAATTTTTAACACAAAATTATTTTTCATGACAACAATAATGCATATACTTCAATATTATTTAAACAAATATTGTATGGATAATTGTATCGTTTCGTGATTCTCCAATCTAAATAAATTTTTCAAAAACTAGTTATTTGAGCTCAATAGAATTGAATAATATATATTTTTAATAAGTTTAGCATTTTATACGAATCTTTACGAAAAAAGATGAAATTTATATGTCAATTACATTCATGGAATTCGTCGATTTTATATTGTAAAAAAAGCGTTTTAGCTTTGGTTTTTTCGTAATATCATGTGAATCATATTTCATTCAAACATAAATTATCTTTTTTAAAATCTTAGAAAGTGTCTCAGAACCTACAAATTAGTGATAGGGTTTCGTGGTTATTTTTGAGTAAAATCTAAGTTAATTTTTAAAAAACTAATTTTTAACAAATAATTTAAAGTTTTGTTGTGGTTTTTGATATAATTTTATACTATTATTCATATTGCTATTTCAGTTTATTTTTACAATTTTACAGATGAAAAAGTTCTTATAAATAAATGAAAAAGCTTCTAAATATACAAACATCGAAGGATAAATGTGGAGATGCTACCTCACCATCCCACTTCAATCCAAACAAGCAGACTACCTAAGATATAAAATTTTTCATTTCACTAGATTTAACGATTTTGGTAAAATTAGGCTTTTTTACTTCGGGACCATTTGGTAGAATTTTTTATTTCTAAGAACAGTTTATTATGAGTCACTAAAATTCTCCATTATTTCAATTTAAATATGAATATAAATTTATAAGTTTTACAAAGGATCCTTTCTGTAGCAAATTAATGGTTGTTTGAAAGACTATTATAAATATCTTTCTTTATAAATCGTTGATATATGCGATAAAATAAATGAGTATATACAAATCTTGATAATTCAAAAAATAAAAGTCTTAACATTTACAAGATTTTAAAAAATTAAGGAATTTTAATGGATGAAATTTTAACGTTGAACTATAAATTTAAGAGCTCGCCGATGTAAAACTCTAGGAATCTTTACAAATGACCCAATTTATTTTTGTTGAAAAGTCATCATAACTTGATTTTTTCCAGTTTTGTCTGCTTCCAAGTTCTTTTCGTGTGTTCACATTCGATGAATTAGAGATTTCTGAAATTTTATCCAGATTCATTAAAAGTCGTATCCACTCGTATTCATCCATTATTTTTAGCTAATCATAAAGAAGTGTAAAATAAACATAAATGCAGTTTTATTTTAGATTTTTTTGAGAATTTATTTATATTATAAAAATCAATAACCAGATATACGTTAAAAATTGTCGGCGTTTCTGATACATTTATTGTAGTATAAATATCTGGCCGAATTTCATTTCAAGTGGAAAAATTCTAAATAATATTTTTTATACTTTCATACATAAGTTTGATTTATCTAAATGGGAATGAATGTTGAGATTATTAAAATAAAAAAGTTAAAAATGTTTAATGTCCGTGCTAAACTTTTTGGCTTTTCTTATGAAATATGTTTGTTCTGTTCGTTAATTTTTGTACTTGGGTTGAACGCATCGATATAATTTTATTCACCTGTGATTAAAACTAATAAATTAAAGATAAGATTCATTTTTGAGTGTATTTAACGTAAATTTATAATTATTGCTGAGTTATTTTGATTCATTCATCGAGGGAACTACATTAAATATTTTGGTTGCGAAGGTTAAAATTTATAATATCTCAAACTTATGATTTGTCTGACCATTTTTAATTTATATTTTTAAAAATATTTAATTTTCCTTTTTAAATAAATGATGGATGAAAATTTTTGGTTTCGAATGTAAAAATGCCATTTTTATCCTTTAAATGAGAAGATTCTCGTTTATGTTCGCAGTCTTGTATCATTAAATTTTCAGTCTTTTTACAGCATTTAGATGTTAAAAAGGACTACTATATACTTTATTTATTTTCATAACATAGATATGAAGAATGAAACGTTAAAAAAGGGATCATCAAATAATTATGCACAATAATACAATATATTATGGCACCTCACGGCTCAATCACGATATCACGCTCCTGTTAAAATGGTGTTGAAAAATACAGAATTTAGAATTTATTTTATTTGGCATAATTTAAAGCGAAGAAAACGCCATTTTAAAAAACAGTCCATGATAAGTATTCGCGCATGCTCCCCTTTTATGAACTCTAAACACGCTAAACCGGACATTTGGGAAAGCTCTTTGGGTTCGAATAATTTGAACAAATCAGATGTAAAATCCGTAAGAAAAACAAAATTAATTTTTGACCCAAGAAGCAAATGAACTCAGAAAAACAATTAAGCCTGAGAACTCGATTTCATACAATCCCAAACTAGACGATTATAAAGTTTGTAATTTCGTTGATTTAGAAAACTCTGAATCAGGTTGCTAAGATAACTGTAGAAAAAAAGAAAAAGTTGAATAAAATAAAAAAAAAATTTGGAAAAGACTTTAAGTTCCTTAGAAAAAATGTTAATTTATTCTTTTGAATTAAGAGAAAACAGTATACTGAAGAAATGTCTGAATTTATATTTGACCATAAACAAACTGTGTCTGAGCCGGAAACTGAGGACGAAACTGAAGACATAATCATCAAAAATATTCCAAATAGATACAGGAGGAAGACTAGAAAACAGAGACAGAAAGAGATACAACACAAACTTACTGTATTTTAAATAATAATAAAGATTCGAAAACAGGAAATTGACAAAACTAAGAAAAAATTCAGCAAGGCTATTAATAAGTTAGTTTTTCATCATTTTTAGTGTCCATGCCATCGCAAAATATTTTAATATTCAAAAAGATACCATATCGATTATCAGAAAGAAAAGGAAAATGAAAAAAGAGAAGCATAAATCACAAAAGACGTTCTCATCATGTATTATTTAGACACGATCTCCAAATATCCGACATACCCTTGCCTGAAAATTTGAAAGGCTCGTTGTTGAGACTTGAAGTTTTTTATTTCAAAAAATTTAGCCTCATGGAAGCTTTATAGTTGATAAGTTCAAAAGTCTTTATAAAAGTAAATTTTTGGTCGGAGGAGCTCGCAATAAGTCGGTACACTGTCTTATTATAGATGCAAACGCCTCGCTATTCGTGTTCTTAACAATCGATACCACACTGGTCCTTTAATTTAAGAATTTTAGTATATTGTGTTAATTTTCACAACGATTCCCATTTCCTGACTATCTTTCTTGAAATTTTTGTTTTATTTTCGAATAGCTCTTAAATTTTTTTCAATCATATATTTTTACCGATTAAATGTGTTTAATAGTCATAAAAGTGAATCATAATATCAGCTTACTTTTTTTAATTGCTTTTTCCAAGATAAATAAAACTCTTGAATAACTGTCTTTATTGAACTATGGGTCATGACCAATGTTTGATTTTATTACTTTTCAGATTTAATGTTTTATGAAGTGAACTGGAATGAAAGTCAACTCAAAACGTTTTGGCCTTAACGCTATGAGATTTAATATTGTAAAAATTTTTGGAAAAAGTGTAGTAGTTCCCAAAATCTTTTTTCAACTTTGGGGATACCATTTGAACACCTTGGAAATATATTGTAACTGTTCTTAATACATATGAGGTCCGTCCTTACTGACAAAAATGTATTTTCTTTTTATCATATTATGTTTTTACAATTACAAAAACGGTTTACTTTTATAATTAGACTTACATTTTATGAAGTTCCCCACAACAAAAGTAAATCTTATTCATTTTTTCCATAATTCTTGTGGTCGTTCGTGAATTTAATCGATTCCTAAGCTCTACAGCTGACTAAGTTGACTGAGTATAGGTTTGTTTATTCTGCGTGATTCCCACACTTCCAGCACCTATTATTTACACGAAGACAAGAGTGTCGATAGTGGAAAAAGTGGTAAGTGATTGAAACTAGTAATCAGTGCTTTAAAGAAGGGCTTAATATAAACAATACCTTCTCATGCATGATTTCCTGATAGATTTGACTCACCCTCTTTCTAAAAATTCATACCTAACATAGTTTTTAAATTGAATATTATCCATGAATAAACTGGACATTTCTTTAAAACTACCGTGGATTTTGATATTTATAAATATTTGATCTATTAACCATAATATGTATGATTAAGTTTACGCCGTTCAAATAAAATGTCTAATTTATATATAAAGTACAAAAAAAACCGTATTTCTTATTGTGAGTCTCAAGTACTTTCTTGTATAAAGTATTTGGACAGTTCAAATTAATGAAAAAAAAGCGCACGTAGCCGAAGCCACATTTTGAATTTATTTTCGTATAAACTCGCTTCTTTTAAAAAATATCCAAAATTTTTATTTTACATTTATCAT
This sequence comes from Neodontobutis hainanensis, assembly GCA_024349245.1. NCBI lineage: Eukaryota > Metazoa > Chordata > Actinopteri > Gobiiformes > Odontobutidae > Neodontobutis > Neodontobutis hainanensis. The sequence goes on from JALDNG010000726.1 coordinate 87,564, forward strand.
AAAGCTCATAGCTATCTGTATTTTGAGCCAAAGAGGTTCTTGTAACCAAATCACACGTTCAGAGATTAAAAATTGTCAATTGAGTTAGGTTTGGTATAACTCTTAGTATTTGCAATTAATAGGTCGGCGGAACTCATTCAAGACAACGTTTCTAAGCTAAGGGGTTTATATCTACCGTATATAATTTAAATCTGCGTTATTATGATTTGAAACTAGTACAACTTCCTTTCATAATAATCTGACTTAATTTGCCTTTTTTTCTGTTATTATGTGTGATAATGCCAGCTATATAAACAAAGTTTACCACTTCGTTAACCAGTAATAATATGAAACATAAAAGTATTTGCATGATTTGATTATTCTAGAAATGCGATGCCCTCGTCAGATAGATAATAATAGACCTGATTAATTACACTGAAAAACATTATCCATTCAAACACCATATGTGAAGATAAATCGATGGATAATTGAATTTTATGAATGATCCGATAAAACCTTTGAGATCAGCTTCATATGCAAGTAGAATAGGAAGCTTAAAATAGAATACTGGTTTATTCATGATGATGAACCTCATAATTTGTCATAATAATCAAATGAGTGGATACAAAAAATAACGAAGTTAAATAATACTCCATTAAGTTGTTTTATTTTAAACATCGTGAATGAGTCGAATTTAACCGGGCGTCTAAAACGATTTTTCATGTATGTACGTTATTTGGTACTTCTCAGCTTAATAATTTATGCTTTTCAGAACATCGTAAAGACGATTCTTGATATCGTCTGATGTCGTTTAGTGCAGGACTTTAACATGCTAAAAACTTACCTTGTCCTCCTCCAATCAGAGTAAACAAATTCATGCTGCATTTTTCATAAAATCCTTTCAGCATATTTGAAATCGATAAATCACGATAAAAGATGTAACACAGATAATTTTGAAAATTGAACCTAGGCATTATGAATATATTGTTAAAAATGCAATCAACAAAAAGCTTTGAATAAAGAATTGAAACCATCTTTTCAAACTAGAAAATTAAACCATGATACAGCAAAAATTTTCTTTGGTCTCTTTCGCCAACAGCGAATGCGCGCTTAGCGTTTTTATAATCAAAAATGGCTATAACAACTGAAATGGAAACCGAAGCTAATTTTTTGTTGAGCTAACCTAACAGGATAGAGCCGGTATCCGTTGGGATGTAAAAATTGAGTTATTTTCCGGCAATCATGTCACTCTCAGTATGATTTTTAAGTGGTTAGGGCCAACAGACAGCGAGTCTGTGTTTCATCATCTATACGCATTTGTAAATTATAATGAACTAACTAAAAATTCGTTTTTTTAATCCTTCATGCCGCCATTTTGGAGTGTTTCATTCGCGGTCGGCTGCACCATAATTCAAACAAAAGATCCACCTTATTATGTGATCACAATAAAAGTCATACCTAGGTAGGATTGGTGAATGACAAAAAATTATATTAACTCATAAATTTAACTTGATTAAAAATTTACCTCCTTACTGTTTTTAATTGGATATAATATCAAGAATTCTTGTCCTTTTGTATAGAAATGATTTTAATGTCTTAAATTTTGCAGATGGCGGTGCTAAATGATCAAGATTATTCGTTAGGTAAGATTTTATTATTTACAATCAATATTCGGTTAGTGATGAGGTTAAGAATTAATAAGTCACAACAATGTGTGTAAAATAACATACGTTATCAAGGTTAAAATTATAAAACCTGATTCCATATGGTTTAGCAACATGCCTCATGTGAATTTTACCACATTGATTTTTTTATTCAAACCTTAGATTTAACGAATTAACATCTGTTGAAAAGTTTAATGTCACGAATCTGTCTTAATTTATCAGAATAAAAATGTTTAACCTTAATTCATTTTTCTGATTCAACGTCATTCGATAAAATCCATAAATATGCCATGGAATTTATGAATGCGGGTATAATTTTTTAATGTTCTTTTTGATCATTTAACAAACCAAAATATCAATGACTTATTTTTTACTACGTCGAAGATAGATTCCATGGATGAAACTTTTGGTAAAGTCAAAATTTTAAAACTGGGAATATTCATCAGAATTCCGAATGATAAAGATGAAATTTGATAATTAAATTCATTAAATACGATAAAAATTATAGAAAAAGGAGTAATTTTTATTGTCCTATGCTTCGTACGATGGTTGAAAAAACCTTAGCGCCTACAATTAACAGATTTGTATGAAATTATTTTTTTCATGTACGATAATTTTTTTTGATCGAAAGGGATTCTTTTAAATTTTCTGGAATTAAAGCAGATCTGGCATCCATAAATTAATTTTAAATCATGCGATGTTTTCATGAAGTTGAATAGTTTTTTGGATGATTTTAACAAATAAATAAGATTTAAAATTTTGACAAAGTACTTATCCAACCTCAACACATTTATAAAGAACTTTGCAGAATGTTCAAAGTCAAAATTGGAAACACTGACTCTCGTGCACTATTAAAGGTCCGAACATACACGATAAACTACTCGTTTCAATTTAATTAAAACCAAAAGCTGAAAGGGATGAATTCGAATTTTATAGGTCTAAGACTAAATTTTTAATCCAAAGCTATTGAGAATCAAAATTTAAGATTTAAATATTTATATAAAGTGGAGGTGATTATTATGCCGTTGAGAGGTTTGTATTTATGAACTCTCCAGTTCTTTTTTCAAGTTATCAAAAACTTCAGCTTGAAAGATTTACAAATACTTAATCATTATTTTGGCCAAAACATCAAAAAAATGTCTATTTACAGAAGTTTAACAATTCGCCGAAATCTTGAAAATTTTTGCTCTCCATTCCACCACAATAAACTATATTTTGTAGCTAAAAGGAAGAATTCATATTTTAATGTTTCAAGAAAGTAGACGAGCGTGCGTATTATATTACGTTAAAAAGTATTTTTCACCGAACTTTTTCTTAGATAGGTATATATAAAATACCGTTATATAAAGTTTCTATGATTGTATTTTAAGGGATTTTTTCATCTCAGAGATACAAAAAAAGGCGGCGAAACATGAAACTGACTGTAAAATATGAACATTGAATCTATAAAAATAAAAAAATTGTCTTTTTAAAGAATTCGACGATGGATTAAATTTCCAAATTTGTGATTTGATAATTATCCATATTTTGACCAATCGTTGATTATCGTATGACAGCAATATAACCAACGTGTTTAATTTTTAAAAATAGCGAAACATCTATTTATATGATCTCTTAAATATTGCTCGCGAGTGTTTTCTTTCTATTCAATAGATTCTTAAACATCAAAAATGGTAAAAATCCTAATTATTCCATACGGGCTTTGTGTAAAATAGTTCGAGAAAAATAGACACTAGCCATCTGATCTTTCAACGTGCCGATATGATTATCAGTAAGGGTTACATGCTTAGGATATAAAATACGCTCATAAATCCATACCTTATCAAAAATTTTTCATCTGAGTGTGTATATGTTAAAATTTAATTTGAGTTTTTTCCTTTTGACAAAATGGGGCGAATTTTTCATGTGGGAGTATAGTTTGCTTTTATAAATTGACAAAATTATACCGCGTAAATTATTATTTTGCTAAACGCTAACAAAATTAATATATTTATACTAAAAATAATGAGAATAACCCTTGCTTAGAAAGAGATCATATTTTGAACTGTTAATTATTATTCTATTGATTTTTTTAATTTTTATCTAACTGTGAGAAACTATGATTTCAAATACATGCATAGTTTTTTTAAATGTCCTTCTCAACGAAGATCTATGGAAAATCCAGAAAATGTCTTTTTTCCAACTAATATGATAAATTTACGACTTAAAATATATGGGCTTTAAAAGTATTAAAGTATTGTAATTTTACTTGAAAATAGTTATTGGTCCAGATTAGAGTAACAAAATTGGCAGTAAAAATACTTTATAAAATTTTTTCGTATGCTGTCAACACACACCTCAATACACCTTAATTTTAAAGTTAGATTTAATAGAGTTTTTTTGAAATCTTTTAAAATATCGCCATGTGGTTAGACCGTTTTGTTTTAGAGTCATAGTAATACCTCCATCTTAAATGGTTTTAGAACTTGGTTCATAACTCGAATCACAGAAATTATATAAAAGAAACAGTTTGCGCACGTGCACGAAAAACTCCAAGATTACCTCTAGTCCCTCTCCGCGCCTCACCACTTTCGTTCTATTAAAAGGCTAGGACTCACCCCCCCTTAAAATTTTCAGTTACTCTAATTACCATTGTATAACTTCATAGAAATATTCGGTTTAGGCTTTTTTCGTTGATTATTCCGTTACGGTTTTAACTTACGCTGTTATTCACGTAATCTTGCTGTTTATCTTGTCTCGTTTAATGCCGATAACGGTTTTTATCATGAAGTTGTGAAGTAACACAATAATGAACAAGATTTAACAGTTTATTCTTATCGACAATAATTCTTAATTAAATATGACATCAAAAAATACGATAAATTCAATTATGGAAATCGCTTTTAAAGATATGTGAGAAATTTAATCTATAATGAATAATGTAAAAAATTGGTCTCAATGTTTATATCGCTTATGTATTTGTGATGAAAATGCCGTATTACGTGAATACCCATTAATGATCGGGAAAATATTCTTGATATTTAGAAGTGACCAAAAGCGACGGTTAAAAAGCTAAAAAAAGTTAGACTGTTTAAAATTTTAGACACTAACGATAAAATTTCATTAAATATGCAAAATAATATCAACCTTAGCTTCGTTCTACGTAAGAGGTAGAAAAACATTCGACGAAGAAATCATTGAAAGAAAGAGGTGAGGAAATTTTTTTTATCACTAGTTTACGAAAAAAATAAATCTGATTCACTTTCAAATTAGAGTGTAACTCGATGTATAGTATGATATACAATATAAAATCAATAAATTATCACAGATATTTATGAAACAGGTCAAATTCTGATTATTTTAACATTTGAGAAAGATTTAAACCGTTCAAACTAGCTCATACAATCATTTAATCGAGTTAACAAAGTGATTATATTTCCAAGGAACTTAAATATTAAATCTAGCACTGTGGTGGAATTTATAAGTACATTACTACAGTAAAATTTGGCGCCATAGCCACTACAGGTAACATATTTACCTTTTTGGAGGGATTTTACGAAGATATTAAACTCAAAAATGTGAATTATTTGGTCGTTTTACCAAAAGAAGGATGACAGCACAAGTTTTGATCAAATATAAAATATGTTAAAAATGAGCGCCTGTTATAATTTTATAAAAATTTTTTTGAAGACCTCAAGCTTCAATCGTCATGATAACTTGTATATAAATGTGCTGTTTTTCTTTTGAATGTTCTTGAATGAAGAATGACCTTAATTTTAGTTATTAACACAATTTTAAATTTTGGTAAAGATAGCAATGGAATACAAGATTATGTGATTAACTATATTTCTAAATCACAGCATTTCAAATTCGAATATCTCATAGAAATACTCATTCTGAAAGTCAAATGAATTAAAATATTATTTCAGACTAAATCACAAGAGCCAAATTGAGATCTGAATCTAACTCCAAATGACAAAATGGCTTGCGTTAAAATATTTTCTATAAATGGTGAATACGATTTTAAAAATTATGATGTTTCGAATAACATATTTTCAACATTCAAGTTTCGACACTGGAGTGTTTCTAGAAAATTTGTATGAAATTGCCTCTGACCAAAATATTTATCTTAAGAGAATATAAAAAATATAATTTGCCACCTTGACTTTTCAAATGGAGGGAAATAAATGGTTCCGACTTTATTGGTTAGTAAATGTTTCTGCGCACTTTCTATAACTGATTATTTCAAAGTTATCATCTAAAACGACGATATAAATATGAACAAAAATCTTTAATTTTATTCTTTGAATATATAAAATCATCCAGATGTGGAATAATTTTATGCTGAATTCTTGTTGACCAATCAGAGTTTATCCCAATTAACATGAATTATTTAACAAACAACAAATTGAAAAATTATATTAAATACCTAAATCGCCATCAAGAGGTAGACTATGGTGCAATAATACATATAGTGCATCTGATTCAATATTTTTCAAAAACCTGCTGTGTTAAATTTATACATAGATAACAGTTAAACTATAAATTGATTCGAATAAGTTCGAAATACGTGTTTGTAAAATTCAATAACTTTTTGAGTTGTGAACAAACCCCAACTGAGAGAATCCTTGGCATTAGTAAATAATTGTTCAAGTAAAATATTCCACGATGTTTTAGTCTCTTAATTTTCA
>JALDNG010000727.1:0-93011 GCA_024349245.1 Neodontobutis hainanensis
AATGAGTGCATGGTTTAAATGGGACCCATAATACATACCCACAGAACAAAGTGATTCTCTGTCTCCGATGTTTGGTGTCCTACTAGCCTTGGCAAAAATATTCTATCTGCAGTCTGAAAGTGTACAATTATATTAGCATAAAACACATACAGAACATTTAAAATAATGTATTGTTTACTTTCAAGAACTTCAACGTGGAATCTTGAACTTGATGATGTGTAAACCAGTCTCGGCTCCAAATAACAAAATCAAAATTTGCTAAACTTACAGACTTAGAAGAGGCAAAAGATATTGATTAGGATGAATTATTAATTATTAACAAAAGATAATAGTTATTTCAACTGCACAATTCAATAATTTTATCTTTGTGCATGTCTTGGCTATCTGTGCCACTCTAAAATGAACTGCCTAGATAAAATACAATGTCAGGACAAAATTATTAAACACACAATGATGTTAGTATCAATACAAATATTTATAACAACTTTAGGTTGAACTTACATCATCAGTTAACCAAGGCATTCCCCGGGACACTCGATCCAGCAGATTTAAAGGACAAACACTTTTAATGTCTCTGATAGTAACTGGGAACTTTTTCCCAATTTTGGTAAAGGTGATGGTTTCGTTGTGTCCCCCAGAAAGTATTGTTTTTAAGAGAGCCTACCAAAGGAAACAATTGCAATTACAAAAAAATATATATGTGTTATTTTATTAAAAATAGTACTGAGTAAAATACTATTTCACAAACCATGTCATCTTCAGTGGCAGAATAATTACTTAAGCTAAATGTCTCTGCTGATTCAGAAGAATGTTGTGATGAGACAAGAGCCTTAATGTCCTTGTTCTTTGCTAATAAGTTAAAGACAATTGTTTTGTTAAATGAATTTTTGTTAATAAATGCTGCAGATAATATAAACCTACCAGAAGATTCGAAAGTTGCAATGGTCTCCCAAAACAAGTGGGATGGAAGACTGTTTTTCCACAGCAGTCATGAAGTGGCTGTTTATGGCAAAGTTATGAAGTTCCACTAAGACTCGTATTGTCTGTTTGAAGTGAATTTCATTCATCTGAGTAAGAGAGTATCTAATGACAGCTAACTCTCGGTTGAATTGTTTGGCAACTGATGAATTTACATGTGCACGTAAGTCAGGACACAAGTTTAGACTCCTCATTTCTTCTTCTGGTCTTTTTTGTTTTTTCTGATGAAAACGATCATACAGTGCATATCGTTGACCTGTTTTTGTGACGGGGTGTGGAGTGATCCATGGGTTGGCATCAAGGGAGGGAGGCTGCAGAGATGAAAAGTTCAGATTTTTTACCCATGGCATTTCAACTTTAAGTTCTTTAGAAATTGCTTTGACAATGTTCTCACTTGTGGGTATACACAGTCTACCATCGTTTGGCTGAAAAAAGAGTTGTTTACTTCGATTGTTCATGTGTCTAGCAACTTGGCCAGACACATCTGAAATAAAGCATGTAGGAAATGTCTTGAAACTTAAAAGACCGTCTACATGGTCCCTTGCAGATTCAGTCCAGTTCAAAAAGTTGATATAATACACCACTCCATGATGGCAGGAGAAATGCAATACACCACCTGAAAAGAAGAATTTTTATTTTTGGATAGAAATATATACAGCTTGTATTACCAAAATCTGGCTTCAAACTTACCTCCAGTTTTGTTGACCTTCATAAAGAGCTTTGGATAAATGTCCTTAAAGTTCACCAGCTCTTCTAATCTATTTATGAGGTCAGTGATGCTGCCTTCATCTGAGACCCCTAGAGCAAGACATGCCTCTTGTAGTTCTTCCTTTCGAGGCTATAACCATTCAGACTACACTGGGTGAGTGCTTTATTCCCAATAAGCTTTGCGAGTCTTTCATTTTTAACATCAGGTAAGTCTGTAGCCAGTGTATTGACATGTGTGTTTGGTGCTGGCTGTCCTTGTTGTATGTCTTTACTTGTTGCGGTTTGGGACGTTACTTGTCTCTTGACAGAGATCGGCTCCAGTTTCCTGACGAGATGACTTCCTTAAACAGCCTACTGCTCGATGTCCCTCTTCTCCACAGTAAAAGCAGTGAGGACAATCAGGACGATTTTGTTCAAGATACAATGCACAGCCACGTTGTTTTGTGTTCTCGCCACTTGCTTTGCTTTTCATGTGTTGGCTCATTTGCTTTTTGTGATTGCAGATATACTTGTTAACTCTTCAACTTTTTAAAACCAGTTGTTGTATTAGGTCTGTCTTTTATCATTTCTCTTCACACAAGTGTCGTCTTTTGTCACAGGGCTCTGAGCAGCATTCACTTCAGTGAACCTTGTGCATGGGCACCTCTGGGGCGTGTCACTGGACCTAGGCGTCGCTGCCTTTTCATCACTAATTACTTTTTGAGATGTTTGAGTATTGCTTCATGAGTAACTGAAGGGTCAGCTAGTAATGGTTTTAGTTCTCTTTGAATGTCACTGTGTTTGTGTCCTAGCCCGATACACAGTATGGAGAAACACATCTTGGACCGTACTAGCAGAGTACTTTACATCTGTGGCTATGTTTTTGAGGTAAGCAGGATCTTCTGCTTAAGGCCTATGACTCGATAGAGGAACTGCTGGGGTCTCACCCTTACCTTGCTTAGTGCACATTAGTTCTTGGAACAAATCTATGTTGGTCTGTTCATGAAAGTGGGAGTGCAAAAGTCTTTTATTTCTCCTACTGTCAGTTCATCTTTAGTCATCAGCATGTCTTTGAAATGACCAGGTTTGATAACTCTTAAGACAGTTCTGACTATTTCAGCATCGCTCAACTGATCTTTAAACCCTTCTTCGATCTGACAACAAACATTGTTATAGCTTATTTCTGATCTCTTGGATTTTGAACTCTCTACGGTGGAGGTATGAGAGATCTCTGAGTGACACAACTTTTTCATGTGTGGGGTTTTCAATTGAGTTGTTTTGTGCTCTAAACTGCGATTTAGGCTGTATTTTTACAGTGACTGCAGTACAGGCTGAGCAGCGACTGTGGGCATGTACTGTCAGATTCTTTTACTTAGCTCCTCATAACTAGTAAGCAGCTCCTGGATTTCTGTACTGTTTGCGCTCACATCTTAGTGGGGAACTGTTATAATAATTTTAATTCTTATGTTTAGAGTTACTGGGGCTTATAGTTCTCTTCAGGTCATGTCAAATTCATGTCATGTCCTTCGTGCTAATCCAAGCATGGAGTAGACATAACTAGACTGAGACATGGCTTGTCACGGGACTCTTGCTCCTGGACCATTGTGAACACCTCTCACCAAGGACGTCACTGTGTTGTATATAATGTCATGTTATGTTTACATCTGGGAGCAAACCTCTCGCTGTAATATTGTGCTGCTTTGCTCATCCTTGCAAGGATTAAAACTTGACCATTGCTTGTTAAAGTATAATCGGTCTCTGTGTCTCTCTGGTTAAATATATGGATATAAAATATTCCTATAACATTTGGGGCTCGTCCGGGAGATCAATACCTGCTGTTTCTCATGCGGAAAAGTGAAACTGACGCACGGGGAAATGCACAAAGCATTTGTCTGTAAGTCCCGAGACTATTGTTTTTAAATAGTCCGAGCCAGACCTTCACTATCTGTGTGTGAGACTCAGTGACGATATCTGAACAAAGAGAGGAAAAGAGAGGAGACATTCAAAGACGTCCGGCTGAGGAACAACTGGACCATTGGAATTCTGATTCAGGTAACCAGCTGGTTAAAATTTTATTTTTGTGTGAATGGAACGAACAAACCTTCCGGAAGTAGTGGTTTGGGTTACTTCTGCTGGTTCGGTGGTTACATGTGTTTATCTGAGAATATTTACATGTGAGTATCATAACGGTAGAAGAACGCTGGACGCTGTCCGTCCTGTGGGGCGGAGGGAAAAAGCGTGTGTTTTGTGTCAAGACCTTACTGTCTAAGTGTAAGTGAGGCCATAACGGGACAAGTTTGATGTTGATCGGTGTTAAAGACTGTGATCTTGCTGGATTGTAAGCTGTCTAGATACCTGGTGCTCTGTAATTTTTTACGGGGTCTTTGAATCTGACTCCCACGAATGATCACGTGAGAGCTCTTCGATATAGAGAAGATGTCTGATTACAATAAGGAGTATGAGGTCTGGATGTAGCTGGTCCGGTTGAGGGCAAGATTTGATACAGATCAACAACACGGGTCCTAACGCGCCGCGCCCTCATTAGGCTGGCCTTTACCTATGGGCGTCGGTCAAAGGTGTGTTGGAGACTGTAATGGGAAAATCATATTTTCCTCTTTCACATGCTCTGTGCTGTCCTTGACCGCAGCAGAATGATGTGCGCACCATCTGTACTGTTTTCAAACTGATAAAATTGTCTTTCATGTTAGACGGCTCACTCCTGAGAGCCAGTGTTTCATTTTCTTATCTGCTGTGATTTCAGTATAAATTCTAAGCCCGCCTAGTTAACATTGGGACTGTTCATGCAACCCTGTACACAGACAGAGTTGTATTTTCCATTCCTCCTTTTGCAAAAGATGTCTCTGAATTCTTTTTCTTTTCCTTAAATAAATCACCAAAAGACATCTGTTGTTTTCTCTCAAACTTATTCCACAATAATATATTTATTTTTTCAACCACAATTCTTGGTGTCAGAAGTGGGATCGAAGATTGACGCTGGACCCGGCTGAAGGACAAGGGTGTGGCCAACCAGACCGCTCAAGAGGTCTCCTCTTCCCCAAATTTTCTTCTGACGGAGGATTGTCCGATGCCGACCCTCCAATCGTCATCTCTCGATCCAACGTACTCAAATACCCTCCAAACGGTAAAATTATTACAAATTTATAAATTAAGAGAAAACATTTTGTAACAGTGTCTAAAGGTGATTTTTGACTGTAACAAAGCCTAGACCAGGAATGGTCTATTATTGTTACCATAAGTCAGGATTGACTGAGCAGGATTGCCATAAAATGAGTAATAATAATTTCTGAATAGGCTTTGTGAAAAGTTTTTCTTTTGTTTTATGTCTGGACTGGATTGTCCTAATCTGAAAACCGAGACCGGATGGTCCTAAAATTATTAATGGATTGCCACATAATAATTTTAAAAGGTTTTGTATCTGTATTAGAAACCCTGACTGGGAAGGTCTATTATTGTTGATTTGAGTCTGGATTGACTGAGCAGGATTGCCATTCGACAGTAATTTCTGAAAGGGTTTTCTAGAAGCCCTGACCTGAACGGTCTATTGTTATTACCATAAGTCAGGATTGACTGAGCAGGATTGCCATAAAATGAGTAATAATAATTTCTGAAAGGGTTTTTAGTTGTTTTTAGTTGTTTTTAGTTGTTTTTAGTTTTTGTTAGTCTTGTGTTGTTGTTTTGGGTTGTTTTTGTAGTTCTAAAGTTTCTCTATAATCTGTCTGAACCTTAAATACTGACGAGTATTTAATTAATCTGAAATATGGGATCCAATACAAGTAAAAACAGTCCTGCAAAGGACTTCTGTGAATTCAATGTGATGTATATGATAGAAACCTGGCCAGGAGTTGTGATAAAATGGATGAATGGAAGTTGTATGGTTTTAATGGACGAATGAGTGAAAGTAGTTTGACTGCATTACGAAATAGAATACAAGATGCAGAAAAGAGACTTATGTCCAAAAAATCACTAAACCCGAAGCAAATAAAAGAGATTAAAAGACTTTATGAATGTTTAGAGATGTGGGAAAAAACAGCTGAAGCAAAGAAACAGAAAGAAAAAGAAAATAGGGAAAGAAATTTAAAACACTTAGATACAGTAAAGGGGCCATTTCAAAGCACAGGTTATAAAGCAACTGATAACATAACTAATGCGATGTCCTCTTGTTTTCCGAGTCTGACCCAGCCTGTTGGTCCGGCACTCATGAGTGAAGACGATGACCAGACCTACGTCACCGCTCTCGCTGCTGCACATCTCCACAGTGAAGAAAAGAGAGGGCTCCAGAGGCAGAGACAAGCGGCTCAGACACATGCAGCTTCTACAACAGCTGCTCAACTGTACCCAGATCTGACCACACAGGCTGAAACAAACGCCCTGATGAATACAGGACTGTCAAGTCCTGTCACCAAACCTCCTTCATATGACTCTGCCACCTGTCCTAAGAACTCTAACAACCCCTTCACAACTGAACTTTCATCAGACAAATCTTTCTCCAAACAACACTACAACGCCAAAGACGACTGGCTGAACACCCCGCGTCTGTGCTTATGTACCGCTCACCAGACCCCTCAAGATGGACTCAATTAATCAAATACAATATACCTCCTATTAACATTTGTCAAGTGCACAGGCCCACCGGTGCAGAGATCCCTGGTATTCTGAGAACGATCTGCAACTTATAAGATTACTCAAAAATTCAAGCAGCGGTTGAAGACCGTGACGGCATGAATTCTGTTCCCACAATCCAATGGGACGACAACACTGACTATGCCAGATACGTGAACGCCATTGTCACCGCTCTGACCCAGCAGTTCCCAGCCCGCATGGACATGAACGTTTTGATGTCACTAAGACGTGGAGAAGATGAATCAGTCATGTCTTTTGCCGCTAGAGCACGCCAACATTGCATTCAACACAGTGGCCAGGCTGCCACTGCCTGGACAGCTGAACACACCAGTACATTTGAAGAACTGTTCAAAATGATGTTAAAAAACGGCCTTGGAAAAGACATTGTTAAAATTATGACAGACAAAATGGTGGGCTCATGGGACACAAACCGTGTCCAAGAAATTCTCCGCTACGCCCAGGACGCAGAAATCAGATGTGCCAATAAAAAAGAAAAAGTGGATGCAAAATTAGTCTCCACTTTTGCAAAAATGACCTTTGCCCAACCATCACATTTCAACAGAGGCAGAGGGCGACTGAGAGGAAGAGGTCGTGGACGTCCAGACAGAGACGAGGTTGAGCGACGCAGAAAGTCTCAACTGTGTTTCATTTGCGCTGAACCAGGCCACTGGGCTGACAACTGTCCCAAGAAAAGAAGAGACCGAGCTGACCAACGCTCTGACACTGCTCTGAGTGACCCCAACTGACTGGCTGGTGATGATGAGGAACCGAGGGACCTCGCCTCGCAAAATGAGATGAGTATAACACGAAAAGGACACCACACCTGTCACTGACGATGCACACAACACCGCACTGCTCACAAGCAACGAAGACGCGCTTGCAACTGATCCACTGCTTGCTTTAGTGACAGAAACCATTAAGAAACTTGAAATGAAAAAAAAGCTGAAATGTTTAAAGGTACCTATGCTAAGTTAACAACATCGGTGTGTGAAAAATTACCGGTAATAAAATGTGACATCAATGGAAAAACTCTGTCATTTATGGTTGACTCTGGGGCCACAAAATCTCTGATCAGAAAAGACCAAATTCAAACTGCATTAAATGGCAAAACAACTCACTCCATTAGTGCGAGTGGACAGATTGTTAAAGAACCATTCACAAAACCTCTATCTGTAACCTGGCATTTACCTGATCCATCAGTGTCCACTACACACAGCTTTCTGTTGTCTGAGTTGTGTCCAGTGAACCTAATAGGTCGTGACCTTATGTGCGCACTAGGAATTACCTTGTCTGCAGACGAAAATGGTATCAAAATCCAACAAACCAAATCTGAATATTGCTTAATAAAATGTGAAGTGATCACTCCATTGTATGTGTATCAGTGGAAATTTGACCATCTGCTGACTCCAAATTTGTTACACAAAGCTAAACAATACATGAGCTCATCCTCTGAACTCATGAAGGCAAATGCACTACATGTTACAGCGCATGTCTCCATGGGTCCAGATGAACAGTATGAAGAAAGCTGGTACCGACAAACTACTGACCGACTCATTCTGAATGGACTGTACTTTAACCAAGATTTTTGCACTTATAATGTTCCATTACCTCACAAACTGTCAAAGTTCTTCAAAATCCAAAACTCAGCCCCGTATGTCTCAATAGCCAAACCACATAACAAACAATGGCGTGATGTTGGTCTTTTTATGGCAAAATGTTTAAAAGCTACAGACTGGAAACAAGACCCAGATAATCCAGACATTTACCACTCTCACAAACTTGACACATGCTATGTGCCATTCACTGCAGGAGTCAATTGTAACCGCTCCTGCTACCTTCTTCCTCAAAATGACTCCACCCCATCTTCCTGTCACACACTCGCAAAAGTCAATGCTCAGCCTCCCACACCCAGTGATGTGTCTCCACTGTTAACACAGTTACCAGACTCATTGTGGGCCAAACACAAATATAATGTAGGTTTAATTAAAAACTGTAAACCACTCCAACTAACTCCAAAGTCCGAATACAGACCAAAAGCATGTCAATATCCTCTGAAGCCTGAAGCTGAACAGGGGATAAAACCAGTCTTTGACTCTCTGCTGAAAGCAGGTGTAATTGTTGAGTGCTCTGACTCTCCTGCCGTACTCCAATTTTCCCTGTAAAAAGATCAGACCACAGGAAATGCCCACTGAGTGGCGTTTTGTCCAAGACCTGCGTGCTGTGAACGAAGCTATTCACTCTCCAGCACCAATCTGCCCCAATCCATACACCATCATGTCACAAATTCCAACAACTTCAAAATGGTTCTCTGTGGTTGACGTTTCAAATGCTTTTTTCTCTGTACCTGTCCATCCAGACTCCCAGTTTTGGTTTGCCTTTGAATTTGCAGGAAAACTCTATTCCTGGTCTCGAATGCCACAAGGCCTAAATTGCGCTCCTAGTGTTTACGGTCAGGCATTACGTGACAGTCTCTTTCATTTGACACTTCAACACTCTGCCATTTTGCAGTACGTTGATGATATCATGCTCTGTTCAGACACGAAGGAGCAGTGTGAGACTGACACACTGCTTCTATTAAATCACCTGGCTGAGCAGGGCCACAAGGTTTCACTTTCTAAAATTCAGTTTGTAAAACAGAAAGTTCAGTTTCTTGGTCATGTCATCACTCACTCACAAAAAAGCATTACTACAGACAGGGTGACAGCCATTGCCAACTTCCCAAAACCATTGACTAAGAAACAAATGCTGTCTTTCCTTGGCATGTGCTCCTACTGCAGAACTTTTATTCCAAATTACTCTACAGAACGCCCACTACGTGATCTTACTCTGAAAAAGACATGACACTTCACTCCAAACTCACATGGACATCTGAGGCTGACTCTGCATTTACTCATTTGAAACTGCTACTACAGACAGCCCCTGCATTGGCATTGCCAAACCCTGACAAGCCTTTCTTCCAATTTGTTGATGAACGTGATGGTTGTATGAATTCTGTTCTCGCCCAAAAACAGGGACAGCTGCTGAAGCCTGTGGGTTACTTCTGACACACCTTGATCCAGTTGCTAGAGGCCACCCATCATGTCTCTGTGCTTTAGCAGCCTGTGAAGCAGCAATAATTGCCTCTCGTCCCTATGTAGGCTACAGTCATCTCACCCTTTTTGCTCCACATGCTGTCTCCAACATTCTGACTGAACAAAAGACAGCTCACTTGACCCCTGCTTGTCAGCTACGTTACAACATCACTCTTCTGAACCTACCGAATGTTGAGGTTAAACGTTGTAACACTCTCAACCCTGCTACACTCCTGCCTCTCTCAGAGGAGGGAGAACCTCACTGTTGTCTTTCTGAACTTGACCTTATCTGTCTGCCAAGACTTGATTTGACTGACACTCCTCTTTCTAATCCTGAACTCATTTTTATGTAGATGGTTCAGCTTCCAAGGACCCAACCACTGGTTCTGCACACGTTGGATATGCAGTTGTGGATGATCATGCAACAGTGACGTCATCTCCTCTCAGTCCTCGGTTTTCAGCGCAAGCAGAGACTAATTGCTCTGACCAAAGCCTGTCAATTGGCATCTGGTAAAACAGTTAACATTTACACAGACAGTCAATATGCATTTGGTGTTCTACACAACCACGCAGCACTTTGGCGCCACAGAAAATTCCTCAAATCTGATGGCAAACCCATTTCACACAAAGATTTGATTTCTGATCTTTTAGATGCAGTGCTACTCCCATCCGCCGTGGCAGTATGTAAGTGTTCTGCACATACCTCTGCCAAAGACACAGTCTCTCTAGGTAATGCACGAGCAGACGCAGCTGCAAAAGCAGCGTCACTCACACCCTACGTTGTTACATTACTCTCCCAGACAACGGATCAAACTTGCACTCACTCTGACATTGTTTCACTCTCTGATTTGGCCCGCATCTCCACTCCAGCAGACAAAGCTGTTTGGAAAAAGAAAAACTGTACAAACACAAATGGTGTTTGGATGGGCCCTAATGGCAATCCATGTCTTCCTCAAGCCCTCTTCCTGCCTTTTGCAAAATTGTTACATGGCGTTGACCATGTATCAAAGGAGGGAATGAGAAAAGACCTTCAAAGACATTGGTTTACTGTGGGTTTAACAAATTTGCTGAAGATTTTTGCTCAAAATGCTTCATCTGCTTAACCAGCAATTCTAAAGGTAACTCCTACAACAAAACAGATGTTGGAGGTCATAAACCCACCTCCAGGCCTTTTGGCCACATTCAAATGGACTTCATTGAGTTAACACCCTGCGAAGGTAAGAAATACTGTCTTGTAATAGTTGACATGTTTTCAAAGTGGGTAGAAGCATTCCCAACAAAACACTGCACTGCTGACACAGTAGCAAAAATCCTCTTAAGCGAAATAATTCCTCGCTGGGGACTTCCGAATCTAATCACGAGTGATAATGGTACTCATTTTGTAAATGACATTTTGAAAACACTGAGTGAACACCTTAAATTTGACCTGAAAACTCATTGCTCCTACCATCCAGCTTCTGGAGGAGCTGTAGAAAGAGAAAATGGCACTCTGAAACGCAAATTGGCAAAAATATCTGAATCAACAGGTAAAACCTGGGTAAAATGTCTGCCTATTGCTTTGATGTACCTGAGGATGAGAGTGCGCGTGCGAAATAACCTTTCTCCCTTTGAGATAGTGTTTGGACAACCTCCTGGAATTGGGTTTGGACCCCCATCTAAACCTGCAGCACTGGCCGATAGTACTCTGCCAGACCCAATGATATCCTATAGTATTTCACTCTCTAATATTCTCTCTGATATTAGATCTCAGGTGCTTGATTCCCTGCCCAAACCGGCCACCCACCAGTTCCACAAACTCCAGCCTGGCGACTACATCCTGGTGAGAAACCTGAGGAAGCGCAGCTGGAGAGACAAACCCTGGTGTGGACCCTATCAGATCCTGCTCCACCCACACGGCTGTGAAGTTCGCAGAAAGAGCCCCTTGGATCCATGCACAACACTGCAAGAAGATTCCTCCACCTGACCAGCTCGTCAACTGCTCCCCCACTGTCAAAGAGGGGACCCAGTGAATGATCACAAAAGTAAGAGGCTTGTCCCGAGAACAAGCTCCTACGTGGGACATCTGAGGTGAGACCTTAGCTCTACCTCCATCGTTGACTACGTGGGAAGACTGGGGTGAGATTTTCACTCACCTCCTCCGCTGAAACTGCTCTGGTAAACGCAGTTCAACGTTGAGACCAGTGCCGAGAGCTGGTCCCACCTACAATCAAGTTTATGAAAGACTCTGTACCACCTGAAGAAATAGAGCTGACCGTTTTCAGCAAATTCAACAGCGTAACTATAACATGTGACACACACTCATCTGTCCCACAGTTCCTCACATCACTGATGACCAGTTTTATACTGACAAATATATATGTATATATATATATTTTTTTTGGGGTTCTTTATTGCATTTAAAATTGCTCTAATGATTAGTTTTTGAATATCTATTAAACAATCATTACATACTCATGCATGTTAATGTTATGATAACTGCTTAATTTTATTTTATTTGTTACTATCATTTGATGATTGCTGTTATTGAACAGATCTTCGAACATTAAAAATGAACGGACATCATCCTTGGCATCCGTTTAGACTCCCAGGCTTGTGTGGTCTAAGGGGAACCACGTGTTTTTTGTTACTTTTATCTTCACTTATTGTAATATCTCTACTCTGGTTATTAACTGACCACACTTCCCATTCTGCTTATAACACAACTCTGCCAAGTCTGACCACGCCTCTGACAAACCCCCACCGTGTTCGCCGCTCAGTCTGTTACAATGACACAATCACACCTAACTCCTGGATAATGGCCCTGCAGTTGGAAGCGAGAAAATACACCAATACTTCCTGCTATGTTTGCAGACGCATACCACATGCTCGAGGACATTCTGTTCCAATGCAACCGTTTCCTGCTAACCTTACTGAAACTGTATCTGTCCTGTTAGCTTTTAGCATTACATCCTCATTGCAAAATGACAAATTAATTTTGAAAAATGATACTACACTTCCCAACCACACCTGGATAAATTTTAATCATACCGCCGTTAGATGGTACAATGTTACTGCTTTACCAATACGCACGGACACTAAAAAAGCCTTGTATACTCCAATAATGCTTGATCTGGCCCATAACTCATTCACTGTCTCTGTTTGTTTTGCGCTAGCTTGCTCTAGCAACCGTAAATTTTTAGGAGCCACCCAACAC
The DNA here is from genome assembly GCA_024349245.1 of Neodontobutis hainanensis. NCBI lineage: Eukaryota > Metazoa > Chordata > Actinopteri > Gobiiformes > Odontobutidae > Neodontobutis > Neodontobutis hainanensis. The sequence goes on from JALDNG010000727.1 coordinate 12,571, forward strand.
TGTAATTTTACTTCGCCTGTTGCTTGTGGCCTCCCTGCCACTGTGCCTTGCACCAATAAGTGGGGTGCACCTTTTCCTTTTCATGTCCGTCTTTATTGATGGACTTCCCGAGTGAGGACGGTTATGGACAGCTTGCCCATTATGTGTGGCAATGTGGTCCCAAGGTATATCAGGTCCTTCCCCCAGGGTGGTGCGGCACCTGTCATATGGCCAAACTTATGCCTGGTGTGATACTTACTGATACATTGCATTATTATCACACTGATTATTCACATCGTTACTTCCCTGGCTCTCATCACCGCTCCAAGCGAAACACACGCACGAGAATAGCCCCAAACCTAAAATTATTTGGGGGCTTTGTTCCCTGGTGGGGAACAGTTAATAACGCCCATGCCATTGATAAACTTGCTTTAGACCTTGAGAATTTGACTAGCCTCACCATGCAAGGTTTTGAACAAACTACCAAATTACTGAAAATATTAGGAAATGCTGAACTACAGGACCGCATGGGCCTTGACTATCTTTTAGCTGCCTCAGGAGGTCTTTGCCACGTCATTGGCCAAGAGTGCTGTACCTGGGCCCCTGAGGATCTTCACAATCTGACACATATCATCTCACATATGAATGACCTTTTAATTCGCCAACGAGCCTCTGATACCCTCACTCCAGACGGGTGGTCTTGGTTCATGGGCGGTGTTTGGAAAACATGGTTAACTAAACTCGCAGGCCTACTTTTAGTGGCTATTATCCTTCTTTTCCTTGTCTCCTGCTGCATTATCCCGCTCATCCGAAGATTAGTGACTTCTCTTTTTAACCTGCAACTAGCTAAACTCTATGTTGAATTGCCTCAACATGACAAAGACCACAACCCAGACACCTCTGCTCTTGATTGTGACTCTGTTAATTCTGTTTTATTTGCTCATCTATTTGAAGAAGACTAAGTATGACTAAGTATGTTCCTATGTCTGTGTAATCCACATGTAATTTTCTTTTGAAATAGTAATTGTGAAATATAGTCACCAAAGGAATCATAGCTAATCAACTTTTGAACCTGATAATTTAAATTTTTGTTATTTTAGACACGTTAAGGCTAAAATTGTGTACTTACATGTGGTGTTTTTAAATTTTTTCACTAATGCTTTCTTTGAGGTAAAGTCTTAATTGATTTGAAGGTTTTTAAGTTTTACAAACTGATTTGTTTTGTGAATATTTTTCATCTAATGCTTATGTTTAACCCTAGTGAGTTACGCTGCCTGTGAGGGAGGGGCTGTGGTGTTCTTTTCCCAGCGTTAGGTCAGCTACTGATGGTATGAAATGTTTCTACTTGATTTAGTCAGCCCTCGGCTGGGTTTTTCGGCACCACAACTGTAGTACGACTCACAAAGTTAAGGTTAATTTGATTTATGTTTTGTAACCTAATTGAGTTTTGATTGATTTTGGTTGATCAATTGTGTTTGATCAAAAGGAGGGAATTGTAATGGGAAAATCATATTTTCCTCTTTCACATGCTCTGTGCTGTCCTTGACCGCAGAATGATATGTGCACCACCTGTGCTACTGTTTTCAAACTGATACAATTGTCTTTCATGTTAGATGGCTCACTCCTGAGAGCCAGTGTTTCATTTTTCTTATCTGCTGTGATTTCAGTATAAATTCTAAGCCCGCCTAGTTAACATTGGGACTGTTCATGCAGCTCTGTACACAGACAGAGTTGTATTTTCCATTCCTCCTTTTGCAAAAGATGTCTCTGAATTCTTTTTTCCTTTTTCCTTAAATAAATCACCAAAAGACATCTGTTGTTTTCTCTCAAACTTATTCCACAATAATATATTTATTTTTTCAAACACAACACACAGGTAACTCGAGTATGGACTATTATCGAGATTCTTAACACCTTTAAGTGAGATACATAGGTCCGAAGTCTATATGAGACTTGGTAAAGCAGGCCTGCAGAGAATTGTTCACTGTGTGACGCAGTGAGATAAAGCCCACAGAAGTAAGTGGCTTTAATAAAGTTTATCTAACCTGAAGGGTTAGTGAGTAAAAGTCTGAGTAAAAGGTGTGGTTGAGAGAGTGATTGTGATGCGACTGTGGATTGAATGCAGTTGATTTTATTGAAAGAAGTTGATTCAGTCTGAATAATGAGAACTAACATCAGTCAGCCTGAATGTGAAAAAGAATTAACTTAAAGCTTAAGCTAAGATAAGTTAATGTGACTCAGAGAATCTGATCCATCTGAGGAAAAATAGCAAGAAATACGTATTTCTGTATTTATGTAAATTACAAATACCTGCATGCGAGGAGTTAATTAGAAAAATAGTAACAGAAAATCTAACATTGTGACACAATTGTTCAGGTGATTTAACCTTAATTTGATCCATCTGAGTAAGAACAAAAGCCTACAAGAGTGAGGGGCTTACACTTTTGAGAATAAAATAATGTATAATGTTGACCTAAAGTTAAAAGAAGTTGTGTATTAGGATTAATGTTGTATGAATGGGCACCATTGTTGAATGTCTAAGAGTGTGAACATTAACAAAGGGTTAATGGTTTTGTAGAAAAAGTTTGAGAACTGAGTTGAAAGCAGTGATTTAAACAATTACGAGAAAGAAAAATAGCTTAAAAATAGCTTATGAAAGATATTTTTCTAGGCTTCCTGTGTAACAGAGAAGAAAAAAAAAAAAAAAGGGGGAGAAGCCATTTTGTGAAAAGAAAATGAGTTTTTTTAAGAAAGGAAGGTACACATGGACTTCAAAACACTAATCATTTGTATTTTTCTTTTATGTGCTGTGAGATTTTTAGGTCTCGTCCTCTCCGCTCAAACCAGTGCAAACTTCCTCTGCCCTTCCCACACACACTTGCTCCTTTCGGCTGACAGACGCTGCAGAAAGACAGCAGCAAAACAAACGGTAGGATTAACATATTCCAGACAAATGTTTATCTGTATTTATTTTAAACTGTATCTATTGAGAGAGACCAAAGAGGAATTTGTAAATTAAAGTTTGAAATTGTGCGAAACTTGACCTTAATGTGAATGTAATGTATTTTTCCGAGGGAAAATGCACCATTGGCCATGGTTGCCATGGAGACCGGCAGCGGGGCTGTGGTGGGCGTGGCAGAGGAGAGGGCACTGAGAACAGGAGAGGAGGCCGACACTGGGTCCAGACAAGAGAAGGACCTTTGACTGACCCTTGAACAGGTCAGGAACATAAACACATATGCACACAAACAGACATCTACAGAAGGTAAATGTGCTTTTGAATCTTTTGAATTATGAGAAAAGTTTATAAATTGTCTGTTAAAGAACAGATATTGTATTACGTGTTGTGTGACACAGCAGAGAGGAGATTAAAGATTTGACATATATATTTTGTTCCAAATGTTTCCTCCTGTGAGCCTTTGGGTCTCCGCCTACCTCGACAGCAGCGTGCCGTCCCACGACTGTCCAGACCCCCGCCACACTCCTGTGGCCAGCCGCTCCACCAAGGCCTGAAGGGGTCTGCCCAATGCGCAGCGATTCGGACAATTTAGTGTAATATGCACTGAATTTAACAAAAGAAAGAGGCTTTTCTCAATGACACAAAGCCTGAAATAAAAACTGATTATGTTGTTTTCTCTGAGGAAAATGCACAAATTCCTATGGTCACCGGAGCAGGCTGGGCCGGGGATTGGAGGTGGTGGGGGTGCAGCGTGACTGGGGGTGGAGCGAAGTGTGGAGGCCCAGACCCAGGCCACAGCAGGAGCAACACTGAGCAACACTGAGCAACACTGACCGAACATCAGGAGTTAAGTCATGTACACACACCACATGACACTTAAAACACACACAAAGACAGAACACGGAAGTGAAAATGTTAAAAGATCCAAACTTTAGATCCAAAATAAAAGTATTGATTAGTATTTTGCAAAACAATGGTATGTATCTATTAGTACGAGAACTAAAAGAGTTCCTTAATTTCAGTGTGGTTCAAAAACACGATATAACGTTTATGAAATGTTCACTTTGTAATCAGAAGAATTTAAAAATGTGTCTTGAAGTGAATTGCGCAGTAGGTATTTCTCTAACAGAGAGAGGTTTTCCTCTCCCAAAACAAACCTTGTTTGGGAGCACAAAGGAATTTTTCACAGAACGGAGCGAGAGATGTTTTGGTTTTTCCGTTTTGTTTTGGTTTTGATGTTGGCTCCACGGTCATTTTGTGTGGAGCCTTTACATCCGATTCAAGGTCTAGGAGACTTATTTAGGAAACAGTTTGACCTTCTGAAAGGTCTGTGGGAAAATATAGTCCACCTTGGGATGTAATTTAATTTTTTTTTTGGTACGACCAATTTGTTGTTTTTAGAATCAGAAAACTAAACGACAACTGAGGTTTGAGTATTGTTTGAGAAAATATTGTCTAAGTAAGTAGAGAAACTGAAATGAAGACAGAATAAATAATAACCAATGGGTTTTTGAAATGGTAATTTCTAATAAAGGTATATATCTAAAACTAAATAATAGATGCTAAAAGGAGTCATCTTTACAGTAAAGTTTTAAACTGCAAGGTCATTTTGTAAACTGGGAATTGAAAACTTACCTAAGTTAAAACTATCTAAACAATCTTGAAGGATTGGAGGTGGTTTATTTGAAAAGTTTAAGTTAAAGTGTTAAAGCATAAGACAAAGTGCTCACTGGGTTTAATAACTGCTTGAAGTGATTTAAAGAGAAAAAAAGTTTTTGATGAATCTGATTTAAGGTTGGAAGAGACTAACACAAGAGTCTGTCCTTTTGAACAGAATTGAATAATATTTTTGGTTGAACTTTGGAGGTGTTTATGGAAAACACTGAGTGAAATGTTTGGAAACTAAAGATTAAAATTTTAAGAGGTTTAATCTTTGCAGGTTTTAAATTAACATTACTAACTATTACTAAGTTCAATGGTGGTGAATGTGAATAAATGAAGAGATGTGGTTTGTTTTATTTATTGAACACCTGGCGTTGAGACTGAGTTTTACAGAGACAATGTGGAACAATTCTAGACTAAACAAACCCCTGAAGAATTGTTATTATAAAGGGTAAATGCAGAGAAATTAACACAGAACTTACTTAATTTTATGAAAAGTCTTTCTTTTAAACGACAGTCACATGGTGAGGGAGTTTTGGAGGAGAGAGAGAGAGGTGTTTGAGCAGCTGAAGGAGGCTGTCCTGTTACAAGGTTAACTCCCCAAGGGAGGGAAGAGTTTTGTTTTTGAGGATTTTATTTCTAAAGGAATTAATTTGAAGTGATTGAATAATATTCTGAGGATTTTCTAATTAGATTGAGAATTTAAAGTCTTTGGCTAAAAATTCTGTAACGATAGATCATGAGAAACTGGTGCTGATCTATTTTAAAAATATTACTATGATTGCAGATGATACTACTTACAGTTACAGGTAAAGACCTACAACTAATGATAACTAAAATTAAAACTGAACTAAACAAAATGAAGTTCAAATATAACAGAAACAACAGTGATGCTGTTTGGAAAACATAAAGAAGATGAATAATTAGAAATGATAATTGATAGACTGAAATTTTTAAATGATCAATGGCACTGGCCTTTCATTTTATGATTTTATGTTTATTATTTTTATTTTTATTTTTGTTTTGAGCCATGAGTTTCCAGGTCTCAAAAAGAGAAGGAGAAGAAGATTTAAACTACTGTATTAAAACTGTATTAAAGTGAAGGTGATGTGTGTAAAAGAGTAATGTAGGGATGTGTTAATACAGTAAAAGAGTTTAAATAAAAATAAATAAAGAAAGAAAGTTGACAGGACCGTTCTGGAGAAGCACTGTTTGGTCTGATTGAGCCAAACCTTTCAGATTAAAGTAGATTTCCAGCAGAACATATCTGTGGAAACAGGGTTTATCTGTGTTTCATTTTTATGGTTTGATCATTTTAAGAGCTTGTATGGTTTCGTTTGACGAAAGCCTGAAGGGCACTTTCTATGGGTCTAAAAATGTCAGAGAACGTTTGATTTGTTGGTTTGTATTTTGTTTTGATGGAAGCCAACCACAGAAGGTACCGGCTTAGAAGGGAGGATTTGACAATTAATATAGCCACAAGTAAGAGCTAATATTAACATGGTTCTTTGAACTTATAGTCATCTTGGGGTACACCTGGAGTACACCTGTGAGCAGGGCCAGTGACAGGACGTCCTGTAACATCACTCTGAACCTGACAAACTGAGAGATCAGGGACAGGTGCAGTGCAGAGCAGAAGTCTGGAGGTTTTGTGAAAGTAAGACCATTAGACCAGCATTGCCTGCTGACCGGAAACATGCGTCCTTAAAGGATCCTCATTTTATTTGTTCACATACAATGTGACGGAAAACCTCGTGAGGACAAACTCACACCTTAGGAACCAAACAGCAGTTCCTTTAGGTTTATTTGAGAGCCCCATTTACATCGACAACAGGGGTCCTTCAAGGTGTCCTTAATGAATAAGGCTAAAATTCAATTAGCATTGAAATTAGAATCTTACATTTGAGACAATTTATGCAAATGTGGATTAAATTAATTAGAGTTATAACCAACAAAGGTTTATGAATTGCACAAGAAATAATGTAACTGTGAATTAAAACTGCAGATGAGTTGGACCTGCTCCAAGGACTGGACAGAACAAATAGCACTGAGCATGATTTGAGCTGAAAAGGTGAGATCTACAACAGGATTTCATCCAAAGTAACACAGGTCTAGTTAACAGCATAACTAAAGCCTTTAAGAAAGAGCTTCACACTCTGCAGAAGGATTGGCAGAGGATTCTGGAATAGATTAATTGATTTTGACCTGGTTTTAAAAATAATTACAAAATATTTGGAAAAGTGACTGAGACTTTAATTATGTATTGAGATGTACTTCCATGTCTTCCATGTCTTATAACTTTTGTTTGTGTTGATTTCCATGTATCCGGAGCTTGTTGGTGAGATTGATGGATGTGGCCATTGCTGGGTCAATATTCCTGGACATGCACCTGCCCACTCACCTCAGATGCAGACTTTGATATCTGAGGGGCGTTAACGTTTGCATGAACACCACGGACAACAGCTCCAGGACGGATCATACTACAGTCCTAAGGGCCTTATGGTTCATTGAAGTTATGATGCTTAAGAGAATTGATTTTAATCATTAAGAATGTGCATAAGTCTCACTCCATGTGTCTTTATTTCTGTGACAGGGACAGGCCGGAGATCTTGAGTCCGATGGGCGACCAGCTTAAACTCTGGCATATTTTTCTACTTTATTTTGGAGTGACACTGTGTTTTGATTTATGGACTTTTACGAATTTGATTTTAAAGAATCAGTGCATGACTCTGTGGAGTCCCATTGGATTGTAAACATATCCTGTATAATCATTTTTGTCTTTGATTTTAAATGTGTTTGAGATTCAGTTGAAGTGATTACATAAAGTTGATGCTTGATGTTTGTGTGTTGACGCCGCCTTGGGGCAAGGGGTGGACAAAGAGTTTTTCCCAGCGTTAGGTCAAATGGTCAAGTGTACTTAGGCTAGGTCAGATGCCCTGCTGGGTTTTCGCTTTGTCAAAAGTAAACAACTCACACTCAAGCTAGTAGATTGTTTATGCTAATTGCTATCAGCATAAAGAGTGTTATAATTTTAATTCTTATGTTTAGAGTTACTGGGGCTTATAGGTCTCCTCAGGTCATGTCAAATTCATGTCATGTCCTTCGTGCTAATCCAAGCATTAAGTAGACATGACAGGACTGAGACATGGCTTGTCACGGACTTCTGCTCCTGGACCATTGTGAACGCCTCTCACCAAGGACGCCACTGTGTTGTATATAATCTCATGTTATGTTTACATCTTTAAGCAAACCTCTCGCTGTAATTTTGTGCTGCTTTGCTTCTCCTTGCAAGGATTAAAACTTGGCCATTGCTTGTTAAATTATAATCGGTCTCTGTGTCTCTCTGGTTAAATATAAGGATATAAAATATTCCTATAACAGGATCATTCATTGTGTCTTCTGTTTCATTTTACTGTAAGTTATCATTAATCTGACTTTGAACAGTGTCATTGATCTGGGTGTCTGGGGACGGGGCTATTGGTTCTAACAAATCACGACTTTGGATGAGCTCATTAATAACATCTTTGAGCTGTAGCAAATATGACATCCCCATGTCTTCAGACTCAAATAAAGTTTTACTGCACATAACATCACTGATGATGTCATCACTGATACTGGAAACAACTCTCCTCATCCACTGACGTAAGACCTGGCTGGTCCTCCAGTAATGGGCCCCAGGGCTTTGGCAGTCTGGAACAGTTCATCCGGTGATAGGGTGAGCAGGGTTTTCTGGACGCCCCACATCAAGTTTCTCCTCTCACCATCAGCCATGGCTGTCTCCCTTTCACATAGTCACACACCGTCTCCCCGTACGGGCCACCAAGAAACTGTAGCAGGTATTGGCCGATGGACCCACTACAAAAAAAAGAACAAATGAGGCGGACCCACGATCAGTTCTTGTTCTCTTTGGCTGCATCTGCCGGTCTGACAGAGCAGCGCCAGAAGAGCACATGCCGTCTCACAAGGGCGCTGCCACCTTGTGGCAGAAAATGGTACTGCACCACATCACATTTTCACATTTAATGTACATCAATGATGAAACCACACAATAATGAAATTAAAACAATGTGACTGACCACACATTGCTGTGTGTCACATAGACGTAGATGTGTAAAAAACAGAGCATGAAGCCACTGTTTCATTAAGTCTAAAACAGACACAAATGCTAACTTGGATTCTGGTAAAGTTTCAATTCTGGTTTTAATGGATTCACTCACTGCATTTGACAGCAGTGTCAAATGAGTTTGACAAGGCAGAGCAGGAGAGAATAGATTAGAAAAATTCCTGAGAGGATCTTGACTGGTTTCAGGGGACTGAGGATAAAACAGTCTCATAAATCTGTAGTTTCTTAGCTGTAGGTTTGTGTCCTGATCAGTGTTGATCAAGCTCCAGTGGCGCAATCGGTCAGCGCGCAGTACTTATAAGACAGTTACCTGCAGAGTAATGCTGAGGTTGTGAGTTCAAATCTCACTTGGAGCAGCTTTTCTTAAAAAAAAACATGCATGCATAAATTTTTGGTGACTTTGGTTTGTTTCAGTAAGGCTATCATATTTGAATATATATATTTTAAGTTCCCTTCCTGTTGCTCTTCCTTAATGTTTTAAATCCATCGCATGTCTCATCTTGTATAGGTCACAAGTTCAAACCATGGCCACTGATCCGCTCTCTAGTTGTTAGGAAGTGCGTGCCTCTCCTCCAGGTGTGTGTGCTGTATGTCACTGCCATCTGGATTAAGTCCGCTTCCTGTTTCCAAACAGGAAGCAAGAACAAATCCTTGATGATACAGGTCAGTAGTTAAATTGTCTCTGTGGGGTTTCTTTGCAAAAGGCAGCCGCAGCCCACAGCGTCCCTGCCATCTCCACACACTGTAAACCCGGAAGCTCAAAATAATTAAAAAGACTGAGTGGTAATGTTATAGGAATATTTTATATCCTTATATTTAACCAGAGAGACACGGAAACCGATTATAATTTAACAAGCAATGGTCAGGTTTTAATCCTGGATGAGCAAAGCAGACACAGTAACAAGGGTACAGCGACAGGTTTGCTCTCAGATGTAAACATAACATGAGATTATATACAGCACAGTGACGTCCTTGGTGAGAGGCGTTCACAATGGTCCAGGTGCAAGAGTCCCGTGACAAGCCATGTCTCAGTCTAGTTATGTCTACTCCATGCTTGGATTAGCACGAAGGACATGACATGAATTTGACATGACCTGAAGAGACCTATAAACCCCAGTAAATAAACATTAAAATTAAAATTCTTATAACATTCCCCCCTCTTTATGCTGATAATAATTAGCATAAACAATCTACTAGCTTGAGTGTGAGTTGTTTACTTTTGAGAAAGCGAAAACCAGCAGGGCATCTGACCTAGCCTAAGTACACTTGACCATTTGACCTAACGCTGGGAAAAACTTTGTCCACCCCTTGCCCCAAGGCGGCGCAACACACAAACATCAAGCATCAACTTTATGTAATCACTTCAACTGAATCTCAAACACATTTAAAATCAAAGACAAAAATGATTATACAGGATATGTTCACAATATTTCAAAATCAAATTTGTAAAAGTCCATAAATTAAAACACAGTGTCACTCCAAAATAAAGTAGAATATGAGTTTAAGCTGGTCGCCCCATCGGACTCAAGATCTCCGGCCTGTCCCTGCCTGTCCATTACTGTCCCTGTAACGAAAAGAAAAACACATGGAGTGAGACTTATGCACATTCTTAATGATTAAAACCAATTCTCTTAAGCATAATAACTTCAATGAACCATACGGCCCTTAGGACTGTAGTATGATCCGTCCTGGAGCTGTTGTCCTGTTGGTGTTCATGCAAACGTTAACGTCCCTCAGATATCAAAGTGTTCATCTGAGGTCAAAGCCTCGACCACAGTCGTTGGGCAGGTGCATGTCCAGGAATGTTGACCCAGCAATGTCCACATCCATCAATCTCACCAACAAGCTCGGATACATGGAAATCAACACAAACAAAAGTTATAGACATGGAAGACATGGAAGTACATCTCAATACATAATTAAAGTCTCAGTCACTTTTTCAAATATTTTGTAACTATTTTTATAACCAGGTCAAAATCATCTTATTCCAGAATACTCTGCCAATTCTCTGCAGAGTGTGAAGCTCTTTCTTAAAGGCTTTAGTTTGCTGTTAACTAGACCTGTGTTACTTTGGATTAAATCCTGTTGTAGATCTCACCTTTTCAGCTCAAATCATGCTCAGTGCTATTTGTTCTGTCCAGTCCTTGGACCAGTTTTAATTCATCTCAGCTTCAATTCACAGCTACAGCATTTCTCGTCAATTCATAACCCTTTGTTGGTTATAACTCTAATTAATTTAATCCACATTTGCATAAATTGTCTCAAATGTAAAATTCTAATTTCAATGCTAATTGAATTTTCGCCTTATTCATTATGGACACCTTGAAGGACCCCTGTTGTCGATGTAAATGGGGCTCTCAAATAAACCTGAAGGAACTGCTGTTTGGTTCCTAAGGTGTGAGTTTGTCCTCACGATGTTTTCCGTCACATTGTGTGTGAACAAATAAAATGAGGATCCTTTAAGGACGCATGTTTCCGGTCAGCAGGCAATGCTGGTCTAATGGTCTTACTTTCACAAAACCTCCAGACTTCTTCTTTGCACTGCACCTGTCCCTGATCTCTCAGTTTGTCAGGTTCAGAGAGGTGTTACAGGACGTCCTGTCACTGGCCCTGCTCACAGGTGTACTCCAGGTGTAACCCAAGAACCATGTTAATATTAGCTCTTGCTGGTGTCCATATTAATTGTCAAATCCTCCCTTCTGGGAAACATGGCTCAAAACAAAAATACAACAAATAAAAATAAAATAAAAATAATAAACATAAAATCATAAAATGAAAGGCCAGTGCCATTGATCATTTTAAAATTTCAGTCTATCAATTATCATTTCTAATTATTCATCTTCTTTATGTTTTCCAAATAGCATCACTGTTGTTAAATGTTATATTTAAAACTTAATTTTGTTCAGCACAGTTTTAATTTTAGTTATCATTAGTTGTAGGTGTTTACCTGTAACTGTAAGTAGTATCATCCACAATCATAGTAATATTTTATTCAGTTGATGCAAACATAAATAATTTCAAAATAGATCAGAACTATTTTCTCATGATCTATCGTCACAAAAAGCTTTTAGCCAAAGACTTTAAATTCACAATCTAATTAGAAAATCCTCAGAATATTGTTCAATCACTTCAAATGAATTCCTTTAGAAATAAAATCCTCAGACCCCTCCCTTGGGGAGTTAACCTGTAACAGGACAGCCTCCTTCAGCTGCTCAAACACACCTCATCTCTCTCCTCCAAAACTCCATCACCATGTGACTGTCGTTTCAAAGAAAGACTTTTCATAAAATTAACTAGTTCTGTGTCAATTTCTCTGCATTTGCCCCCTATAATAACAATTCTTTAGGGGTTTGTTCAGTTTAGATTTGTTCCACACTGTCTCTGTAAAACTCAGTTTTAACACCAGGTGCTCAATAAATAAAACAAACCAGTTTGTTTTTGCATTTTCCATATTAATTTTAACATCATATCTAAAATGTTTATTCATTCCTAATTTCACGTTTCCAACAATTTTGCATCAGACTCTTTAAAAGAAAACCCTTCACTCAATGTTAAATAGAAACTCAACCCATCCATCCATCCATCCATCCATCTTCTATCGCTTATCCGGGGCCGGGTCGTGGGGCAGCAGTCTAAGCAGAGAAGCCCAGACTTCCCTCTCCCCAGACACTTCCTCCAGCTCTTCGGGGATGCAGGCGTTCCCAGGCCAGTCGAGGACATAGTCCCTCCAGCGTGTCCTAGGTCTTCCCGAGGTCTCCTCCTCGGTGGGACATGCCGGAACACCTCCCTAGGGGCGTCCGGGAGGCATCCAAAACAGATGCCCGAGCCACCTCAGCTGGCTCCTCGATGTGAAGGAGCAGCGGCTCTACTTTGAGCTCCTCCCGGTGACAAAGCTCATGACCATAGGTGAGAGTAGGAACGTAGATCGACTGGTAAATCGAGAGCTTTGCCTTACAGCTCAGCTCCTTCTTCACCACGACAGACCGGTACATCGACCGCATTACTGCAGAAGCTGCACCGATCCGCCTGTCGATCTCACGCTCCTTCCTTCCGTCACTCGTGAACAAGACCCGAGATACTTAAAATCCTCCACTTGAGGCAGGAGCTCTCCACCAACCTGGAGGGCAAGCCACCCTTTTCCGACTGAGAACCATGATCTCAGACTTGGAGGTGCTGATCCTCATCCCAGCCGCTTCACACTCGGCTGCAAACCGCCCCAGTGAACATTGAAGGTCCAGGCCTGATGGAGCCAACAGGACAACATCATCTGCAAAAAGCAGAGATGAAATCCTGTGGTCCCCAAACCAGACTCCTCCGGCCCCTGGCTGCGCCTAGAAATCCTGTCCATAAAGATAATGAACAGGACCGGTGACAAGGGCAGCCCTGCCGAGTCCAACATTCACCGGGAACAGGTCTGACTTACTGCCGGCAAAGAACCAAGCTCCTGCTCGGTCGATCCACAAAGCACATGTGGACTGGTTGGGCAAACTCCCATAATCCCTCCAGCACCCTGGAGGGTATAGAGCTGGTCCAGTGTTCCAGACCGGGACGAAAACCGCATTGTTCCTCCTGGATCTGAGGTTCGACTATCGGCCGCATTCTCCTCTCCAGTACCCTGGCATAGACTTTCCGGGAGGCTGAGGAGTGTGATCCTCTGTAGTTGGAACACACCCTCCGGTCCCCTTCTAAAAAGAGGACCACCACCCCGGTCTGCCAGTCCAGAGGTACTGTCCCCGACCGCCACGCGATGTTGCAGAGGCGTGTCAGCCAAGACAGCCCGACAACATCCAGAGACTTGAGGTACTCAGGCGTGCCTCATCCACCCGGTGCCTTGCCACCGAGGAGCTTCCCAACTACCTCAGTGACTTCAGCCCGTCCACCTCTGAGCCCTCGGCCTCTGCTTCCTCAGTGGAAGACGTGGCGGTGGGGTTGAGGAGATCCTCAAGTATTCCTTCCACAGTCCATCAATATCCCCAGTTGAGGTCAGCAGATTCCCACCTCCACTGTAAACAGTGTTGGGAGGGCACTGCTTCCTCCTGAGGCGCCGGACGGTTTGCCAGAATTTCTTGAGGCCGACTGATAGTCTTTCCATGGCCTCACCGAACTCCTCCCAGACCCGAGTTTTGCCTCCACAACCACCCGTGCTGCAGCTCGCTTGGCCTGCCGGTACCTATCAGCTGCCTCAGGAGTCCCACAAGCCAACCAGGCTCGATAGGTCTCCTTCTTCAGCTTGACGGCCTCCTTACTTCCGGTGTCCACCACCGGGTTCGGGATTGCCACCACGACAGGCACCGGAGACTTTGCGGCCACAGCCGAGTGGCTGCGTCGACAATGGAGGTGGAAAACATGGTCCACTCGGACTCAATGTCTCCAGTCTCCTCGGAATCTGGTCGGCTCTGTCGGAGGTGGGAGTTGAAGATCTCTCTGACAGGACTCGCCAAACGCTCCCAACAGACCCTCACAGTACGCTTGGGTCTGCCAAGTCTGTCCGACCTCCTCCCCGCCATCGGATCCAACTCACCACCAGGTGGTGATCAGTTGACAGCTCGCTCTCTTCACCCGAGTGTCCAAGACATACGGTCGGAGGTCAGATGAAACAACTACAAAGTCGATCATCGACCTCCGGCCTAGGGTGTCCTGGTGCCACGTGCACTGATGGACACCCTTATGCTTGAACATGGTGTTCGTTATGGACAAACTGTTGCTAGCACAGAAGTCCAATAACAGAACACCACTGGTTCAGATCAGGGGCCGCTCTCCCAATCACGCTCCAGGTGTCACTGTCGCTACACGTGAGCGTTGAAGTCCCCAGTAGAACGATGGAGTCCCCGGATAGAGCACTTTCCAGCACCCCTCCCAGAGACTCCAAGAAGGCCGGGTACTCTGCACTGCCATTTGGCCCGTAGCACAAACAATAGTGAGAGACCTATCCCCGACCCGGCGCAGGGAAGCGACCCTCGTTCACCGGGGTGAACTCCAACACATGGCGGCTGAGCCGGGGGCAATGAGCAAACCCACACCGGCCCGCCGCCTCTCAGAATAGTGGAGAGTCCAGCCTCTCTCGAGCCCGACTATCTCTCGAGCCTCTCTCGAGCCCGACTATCTCTAGTCGGTATCTCTCAACCTCCGCACATGCTCAGGCTCCTTACCCGCCAGCGAGGTGACATTCCATGTCCCTAGAGCCAGATTCTGTGTCCGGGATTGGGCCGTCGAGGCTCCTGCCTTCAACTGCCACCCAATCCACATTGCACCGGCCCCTACGGTTCCTCCTGCAGGTGGTGGGCCCACGGGAGGTCGGTCCCACGTCGCTCTTTAGGGCTGAGCCTGGCCGGGCCCCGTGGGAAAGACCCGGCCACCAGGCGCTCGTATATGAGCCCCAACCCGGGCCTGGCTCCAGGGTGGGGCCCGGTTGCGCCATACCGGGCGACATAACGGTCCTCGATTTTAAACTTTCCATAAAGGGTTCTGAACGCGCTTTGTCTGGCCCGTCACCTAGGACCTGTTTGCCTTGGGAGACCCTACCAGGGGCATATAGCCCCCGACAACATAGCTCCTAGGATCATCCGAGCACTCAAAGAAACTCAACCCATTAAGTGTAAAATCAACTCCACATCTCTTCATTTATTCACATTCACCACCATTGAACTCAGTAATAGTTAGTAATGTTAATTTAAAACATGCAAAGATTTAACCTCTTAAAATTTTAATCTTTAGTTTCCAAAGATTTCACTCAGTGTTTTCCATCACACTTCTAAGGTTCAACCAAAAATATTATTCAAATCTGTTCAAAAGGACAGACTATTGTGTTAGTCTCTAGTAATAATTATAATAATAATTCAAACGTTCCAACCTTTAAATAAGATTCATCAAAAAACTTTTTCTTTAAATCACTTCAATCAGTTTTTAAACCCAGTGACCTTGTCTTATGCTCTTAAACTTTAACCATTTTTACAGTTTAACACTTTAACTTAAACTTTTCAAATAAACCACCTCCAATCCTGCAAGATTGTTTAGACAGTTTTAACTTAGATAAGTTTTCAATTCCCAGATTACAAATTTACCTTGCAGTTTAAAACTTTATTGTAAAGAAGCCACCTCTTAGCATCTTAGCATCTATTATTTAGTTTTAGATATATACCTCTATTATTTAAAAACCCATTGGTTATTATTTATTCTGTCTTCATTTCAGTTTCTTTAATTACTTAGACAATATTTTTCTCAAACAATATTCAAACCTCAGTTGTTTACTTTTCTAATTCTCAAAACAACATGGTCGTACCAAATAAAATTAAAGCAACTCCAAATGTAGACTATATTTGTTTCCACAGACCTGTCAGAAGGTCAACCAGTTTTCCTAATTAAGTCTCATAAACTTTATTTAACACCATCAGTGCAATCTGTTTCTGTCACTAACACATTTCTACTTCAACATTTTTCAACATTAAAACGTCTGTTTAAGACTCCCACACTTTCTGTTGAGCTCAAACAAAAACAACGGAAAAAAAACATACGTCGAAGAATAACCAGAATGCCAAACTCTGAATTTAAGCCACAGTACACAGTGAGGACAGTAAAGCAAGCATCATGATATGGGCATGTTTCTCCTACTATAGTGTTGGGCCTATTTAGATTAGATTAGATTCAACTTTATTGTCATTACACATGTACAAGTACAATGCAACAATTCCAGTTTAGGTCTAACCAGAAGAGCAATAGCAGTAAGTGCAAGACATCCAGTGCAAGATATCCAGTATTGCTTAAAGATAACCCTGGTATTGCACACCAGGGATCATGGATCAGTTTGCACATTGTTGTGTCCAATACTGACCGCTCAGTCTTTGGCACAATTGTGTGGAATAAGTCATGAACGCACAGCCATTTCAATGCCATAGAGTCTTTATTGCTCACAACCAACACAATAAACGACCCGAGCTCTACTAAATTTTGTACAGAAAATGTAAGCCTTTTATACAGTTTTGAGATGACAGTTTAGTGATAACTCTTTCTGTAATCTTAGATGAGCCTTTGAAGATTTCTATTAAACTTGGTGATGTCATTCTGTAAGGCCTTGGGACTCTTGCACCTGCTAGGCCTCTCCCTTCTCTGACCTTGAGCATCAGGCTCCCATGTCTCTATCTTGGCCTTCAATGTGTGTGTGCTTTAAGCTTATCCTGTTTTAAACCATACTCTTCTGACATTAAGTTTTCTTTCTTTTTCTTTAATATGTTTCTAAATGTATTAATATAACATCCCTTACTTGATTATAAACCATGCATAAGTATTAACCATAAACACATAACATAAACTCATCATGCATAAATGAAAAACTAACTAAGCACACAGAAATAAGCACATAGCATAAAAAATAAACCACAAACTGGCATCAGATCCAACAGATATTCCACATTTTTAGGTGACCTTGATTTCCCCAGTATGTGGCCAGAGGTGGTTACTGAATTAGACTCAGTTTTGAAAACACAGGAGCTTTTCCTGGCCTTACGTAACATGCAGAGTAATAACGCACCAGTTCCAGATGGGTTTCCAAGTTTTTTAGACATTTTTTCAGCTAAACATCCCATTATTGCATACTGAGGTGCTTTCACAGGGCTCTCTTCCCCCTACTTTGAGACAGGCCTCCATTAGTATTCTTTTAAATGAAGGACAAGGACCCGGAACTTTGTACGTGCTAAAGGCCTATATCTTTAATGAATGTAGACACTACAATACTTGCAAAAGCCTTATCACACCGTCTGGAAAAGGTGCTTAAACTATTATTTCTAAGAAGCAGACTGGATTTATTAAAGGGTGCCTTCTATAATATACAAACTCTACTTAATGTAATATATTCTAAAGAAACTACAATAACACCTGAGGTAGTGATATCGATCGATGCAGAAAAGGTGTTCGACAGAGTTGAATGGGATTATTTGTTTGAGGTTTTGGCTAAATTTGGATTTAGCACAGGGTTTATATCCTGGATTCGACTCCTATACACACTACCATGCACAAGTATAATTACTAATTATTTCAAGTCTGATTATTTCTTCCTAAAGAGAGGCTGCAGGGAGGGTTGGCCCCTGTCCCCTCTATTTGCTCGCGATAGAGATGTGTCTATCTATCTGAGGTCCTCTTCTATTTTTAGAGATATTTCCCGGTTGCGTACAGTGTTCAAACTTTCACTATATGCAGATGACTTATTATTGTATATTTCAGACCCTGTAGATGTAATGTGGAACTAAGGACTCAAATGCGCACAAGACAGTGAAGGTAAGTGATTCTTTATTAAAGTACAGATAGTGACAGGAAGCTGGTTCGTGGATCTGAGACTGTAGTCCGTGCTGAGGAACTGCGCTGATGCCTGAAGAGAAGTTGTGAACTGTAACCAAGACGAGGAGCTGGACCGTAATCTGGTGCCGAGCCGAGCTGTAGAGCGGCGATGAGGGTTGAAGCCGAGCCGGTGACTGGGACCAAGCCAAGAAACTGGACTGATAGCTGGAGTCCAAACCTGAGACCTGGAGTGAAAGCTGGAGAGAAGGCTGGAGCGAAGGCTGGAGCGAGGGCTGGAACAAGAGCTGGAACAAGCATTGGAAACATTCACACAAAGTATGCTGAACGATCTGGCAGAGGTGGACAGGAGAGGTTTAAATACCTCACTGATGGTAATAGGCTGCAGGTGCTTGGGACAGGTGGCAGTGATGAGATGAAGGAGAGAAAAGGAAAGTGGAGCGGATCCCTGAGAGAGACGGAGTGGATCTGACAGAACCCCCTTTTCAAGGAACGGCGCCGGACGTTCCAACTGACTGCCCGGGATGTGAAGAATGGAAGTCCCAAACTAACTGTGGATCCAGAATGTGGCGTGCAGGGACCCAAGAACGTTCTTCTGGACCATACCCCTCCCAGTCTACCAGGTACTGAATGCCTCGACCACGGCGTCTAGATCTAAGGAGCCGTCGCACCGAATATGCCGGAGCACCTCCAAACGAGCTGGGCGAGAGGCGGGGGCCTGGTGGCGGGAACCAGACTTTAGACTGCACGGAGATGGCCAATCCAATACTGCCGACACCTTGGAAGGGTCCATCTGAATTTTACCCTGGACGACAATGTAACCCAGGAAAGAGGCGCTGGGTAAATGAAATTTGCATTTTTCAGCCTCAACAAAAAGCAAATTCTCCAGCAGGCGTTGAAGAACTGACTGGACATGATGAACATGCTCCTTGTGATTCTTGGAAAAGTTAAGGATATCATCCAGGTACACAAATACAAACCGGTTGAGCATGTTCCACAACACATCATTAACCAGGTTCTGGAAAACAACGGGAGCATTAGTCAGTCCAAAAGGCATCACCAGATATTCATAATGACCTGACGAGGTGTTAAATGCTGTCTTTCATTCATCCCCCTGTCAGATACGAACCAGGTGGTATGCGTTGCGAAGATCCAATTTGAAAAACCAACAGAAAGGGAAGCGGATACCTATTCTTTACAGTGATCTCATTAAGTCCACAGTAATTAATGCAAGGTTGGAGAGTCTCGTCTTTCTTCCCCACAACACATCTTTAATGTAAAGATCCATGGCCTCTCTTTCAGGAGTGGATAATGAATATAATTGGCCTCTAGGAGGTGAGGTGCCAGGAAGCAAGTCAATAGCACAGTCATATGGCCGATGCGGGGGTAAGGCTGTGGCTTTGGCCTTATTAAAGACCTCCTTATATTCCCTAGGAACGTTGGCCGGCAGAGAGGATACAGGTGTACCAGGTAGCGGGTTGGGTAATCCCGCTGACTGAAGACAAACGGAGTGACAAGAGTGACTCCACCCCAGTATTGGCCCAGTGTGAGGATTATGGCGTCGCAACCAGGGGTAGCCCAAAATTAATGGAATCTTCGAAGACTGAATTAGGAAAAATCCTAGCGTTTCTTGATTGTTCCCAGAGACCAATAGGGTTACGGGACTGGTCCGGTGGGTTGCGGTACCCAGGAAGTGTCCATCCAGGGCCCGTGCAGGAACCGGTTTGAGTAGGGGAACTCGTGACAACCCCAACTGAAGAGCCAAAGTCTCGTCCATAAAACTGCCGTCTGCCCCAGAGTCAATGAACGTAGTTAAAGTCTGTGGCCCCCCAGGAAGCAGCAGCTGGACATGGACAAGCGGGCGATTGATGGAGGAGACCCCCTCTGTAAGACTCAACAGTACTCCTCCAGCTACTGCTGAGCCTGTCCTTTTAACGGACAGACCAATGCAACATGGCCCGAAACCCCACAATACATACAAAAGTTCCTCCTTCGACGCCGTAGCCTCTCCTCAGGAGTGAGAGAGTGGCCAATTTGCATGGGTTCACTGGAATCTGTTGTGGAACTGGAATCTGTTGTGGATACAGAGAGCTGTGGTAGCTGGGCATCAAGAGGAAGGCAAAGAGGACTCCGGGTAGCCCACTCCCTCCGATGAGCTCGAACTCGCTGATCAACCCGGATTAACATATGGATTAAATCATCCAAGTTTACTGGAAGCTCCCAAGAGGCGAGCTCATCTTTCATGTGCTCGGCCAACCCGTGAAGGAAAGCCTGGTGCTGTGCAGGAGAGTTAAATCCACTCTGCCGAGCAAGCATCCGAAACTCAATGGAATAATCTGCCACTGAACGGGATTCCTGGTTTAGTTGAAAAAGACCCTGGCCGCGCCTCCTGATCCTCAGCATCAAACACCTTCTGGAGTTCAGTCGATAAGGACTGGAAACTAGAGCAGGCCGGGGTACCTCTCTCCCACTCTGCGGTTCCCCAGAGATGTGCACGCCCCGTCAGGTGATTAATGACAAATGCCACCATGGCTTTCTCTGTGGGGAATGTGTTGGGTTGCAGAGCAAACAGGATTGAACAGTTGACCAGAAAGGGATTACCACCATCTGCCTCTCTGGAGTAACGTTCTGCAATCCCGACCCGAGGCTCCTGGACCGGGATCGGTTGAACCACCGGGGAAACAGGATCTGAAGGTGGAACGGAGGCCAGACTCTCTGTGGTCTTCGGAATACTCGATAGCTGAGAAGACAGGAGATGGATCTAATTTGACATGGCATGGAATGTGTCTTCCTGTTGAGACACAATCCGCTGGAACCCGGCAGAAATAGTGTAAATTTGGGCTGCATGATTTTGGAGAGTTTCTTCAATGATGGTGAACAAATTTATTACTTTCTCTGCTTTGGCTGAGTCCATCTTGGCCAGATCGTTCTGTAATGTGGGACTGAAGACTCAAAAGCGGACAAGACAGTGAAGGTTCTTTATTAAAGTACAGATAGTGACAGGAAGCTGGATAGGGGATCTGAGACTGTAGTCCGTGCTGAGGAGGATGGCTGAATAGAAGTTCTGAACTGGAACCAAGCCGAAGAGCTGGACCGTGATCTGCTGCCGAGCTGGTGATTGAGGCCAAGCTGGAGAGCTGGGTTGAGAGTTGGAGTGAGCCGTAGAGCTGCGTCGAAGCCTGGAGCCGAGCCGGTGACTGGGACCAAGCCGAGGAACTGGACTGATAGCTGGAGTCCAAACCTGGAGACCTGGAGCGAGGGCTGGAGCGAGGGCTGGCGCGAGGGCTGGCGCGAGGGCTGGAGCGAGGGCTGGAGCGAGGGCTGGAGACATTCACACAAAGTATGCTAAACGATCTGGCAGGGAAGAGGTGGACAGGAGAGGTTTAAATACCTCACTGATGGTAATAGGCTGCAGGTGCTTGGGACAGGTGGCAGAGATGAGATGAAGGAGAGAGAAGGAAAGTGGAGCGGATCCCTGAGAGACACGGAGTGGATCTGACAGTAGATTCATGTCCCGCTATTGTGTCTTTCTTTCGCAGATTTGGCCTGTTTTCAGGGTACAGGATTAACGTATCAAAAGTGATTGCTTCCCTGTCAATAAACTAGCAACACAGCTCTCTCAATCTGACATTCCTTTTAAACTAAGCCCTTCTGGGTTTCGGTATTTGGGGTTCAATGTAGACAGGACTTTTAAGTCCCTCTACTCTGCAAATGTTTCTACCCTCCTCACTGGGGTAAAGGCTGATTTTCAGAGATGGAGTGCTCTCCCTCTCTCTCTGACAGGGTGAATTAATGTGATTAGGATGAATGTCCTACCGAAATATTTGTTTTTATTTCAATGTCTACCTATTTTTTTTTTTTTAGCAAAAAGCTTTTTTAAGTCCATAGACAAGACCATTTTTCATTTTTTGTGGAATGGCAGGATTAATAGAATTACATTATCAAAGTCTGTTCTCAATTGGAAGCACAGTCATGTCCATCATCCTCTTTACTTGCTTTACTGACTGATTCAGTCACAGTCAGTCCCTCTGGCCTTACCTGTAACCCAGTTGTTATCAACACTTATAAGACATGGTTCCAGTTAAGAAAGCATTTTCCCAAATTTTTGGCAGTTTTTGGAGTTATTTTGACACAATGTCTAAGGTTCTCTCAGTCACAGCCTGTGTTTCTCCACATGTGGCCGTCTTTGGCCTTCCTGAGGAATACACACAGTATTCATCAGCACAAATGGAGGTTCTTGCTTTTACCTCCTAATTGCCAGACGTCATCTCCTCCTACATTGGAAGTCAACAACAGCCCCTTCCAACTCCCAGTGGCTCCATGAAGTCATGCTCCAGGAGTGGTTGCCTAAGTGCCAGCACTGATCGACTGAATATTTAAGGGAAAGACTTTAAGTCGCAAAACTGGCAATGTACATGCAGCCGATCCCCCTCTCTTCAGAGCGTCTCTCTCTGTCCCTGGCAGCAACGTCCCATGTGTTGGAGGACTCGATGAAACTGTAGAAACGTACCATCATTTTGTAACATTACATATAATTTTCTAAATGAAAGCATATTGTTCTTATCAGATTTGAAGTTAGTTTAACAGGGGAAAAAAAAGGTCTATTTCTTGTATTTAAAGTTTATAAAACTCAATCAGTAAAATAACTTAAAGGCTGGAGTGGATAAGCCAAATCTGATAACAGTGCTGATTCCTGGAGTATGCTCAGCCAAAAAGTCATTATCAATGTAAGATAACCATATTCTCCTCATAGTGTTTGACTAATAATTACACAGCCATAAACAAGCAAATTATTTTACCCACTCATTTTATTTCCATGTTAAAACGAGGCTTATTGAGTTATTAAAGTTTAAGTTATTGACGGTCTCTTTTCCTTTGTGGGGCCTGATGTTCTTGTCCTGCTTTAGCGCGTCTCACTGAAGAGAACATGTTCTTCTTTTGGAGTCTGAGGCTGTGATCCATTGTTTGAGAAGAGTCCAGGACAGGTTTGTCTCCACAATGATGCTGTAGCCTTCAGAGTGTTTTGTTGTGTAGGTCATCTCACCACAGATGTCTTTCTGGATTTAAGAAGAAATTATGAATAACTATATAAATTACACCCGCGACCCCTGACGGGACTAAGCGGTAGAACATAAATGAACGAACAACTGTATAACTTACAATGGTTTGAATTAAAAAATACATGAATACGTACATATCTTTGGTTTGATTTCTTTTTGCTCATCATCTTCACTTATTTTTTCTCCTTTTATTGTTCCCGGCTTTTCTTCACCTTATCTACAGCATGGCTCCTATTTTCACCTGTAAAACAGAGACAGTAATGAAACAAATGCAGTGCAAATTTATCTAGACATGTCTGCTATATCAGACTGTCACATGTATTAAATAGATACACATTTAAAATAAATCTTGTGATGTTTAGCTTTTAATATCATCTGCATCATCTCCTAAAAGCATAAAAACAAATGAGGCCAGTGAGTTTAGTCTGAGGAGAATATATCTGAACATTTGAGTTTAGATAATTATTTAAAACATTTAAATACATGATAAGAAAACAGTTTTGTTTTGTTTCTTCTTTCTTATTCCCTTTACTTTGCATTTCATCTCTTATATTCTTCTTCATGTGGCGTTATTACTGTGCCTTACACTTTTTGCTTAATTCCATTTTCTTTACGACAACAATATGCCTTCCATTTTAATCTCTAGAAGAAATGGTGAGAGTAAAATAAAGAAATGCACCATTCTTCATGACAGCATCAGATGGAGACATGAAGGCAGTAAAAATGTTGCCACAACTCTCTCTTGTACCGGAGACAGTCCTCTTCTATTGTGTTTAAAGAATAAAACCTTGTGCTGCTTGGTGTATTCTCTGAGTCTGCAATAATAATTACCTTTAGTGTGAATCTGGCGAGTCCTGCCCCTCCTCCGCTCCATCGAACACCACTTTCTTCACTGTAAGAGAAAAGAGATAAATTCATTTATTACACTTGACTTAGACCGACCTGCTTCCTTCAAATGTGTGTTCATAAACCTGATTAATACTAACATTACTTCCACTTTTCTCTGAGCTTTCTTTCCTCTCTTTCATGGTTCTCTATGTGCTTCAATTCTTTACATTATTTCCATTCTTTGCGTTTACTCTTCTCTCGTCGATTCACAAGCTCTTGGAAAATATTTACTGCCGTGTCTTTACTGTTGGTCACCTTTGTAAAAAAAATCAAAAGAGAAAAAAAATGGCATGTGAATCTGTGAAGAAGAGTAAATCAAGCATAGGTAATGAACACTCATCTTTTACATGCTCACTTATTTGGGAACGGCATTTCCTTTTAATGTGTTGCTTTTATTTTTTAATATTTGTGTTTTTATAAATATATCTAGATCCAGACAGTGTTAATCCAATCTAAAACATTGAGCAAATATCTCAAAAGAAACATGTTTTAGGCTCTCATTATCATCTGAGTAAAGTCAAAGATACTAAAGTCTAAAATACATAGAATTAAGTAAATTGTGTGGTTAACATGTGTTAAAATGTTTTACACCTGTCATGGATAAAACACTTAACATCCATCTCAACAAGATACTTACCTTTGCATTTTGCACAAAACAAACGACATGTAACTTAGCACCAACATAAAACAAACGTTTTTGTCCTTTTTTTTTTTTTTGACAAATCAGCAAAATCAAACATAACAAGCTACTAACACATTCAATATTTTTCAGATTTTTTCAAACCATAAAACCACCACAAAATCACCAAAAAACACCACAAAACCACCACCAGACACCACACCATAAAACCACCACAAAACCACCAAAAAAAACACCACAAAACCACCACCAGACAACACTCACTAACACAACTTATTTTAAAATGTAACAAAAACTTGATAAAAAATAATTTATACTTAACCCAGATTTTCAGTGACACAAACCTCAAAAGAAAGAAAGAAGGCATCAGATCTTAAAGAGCGAAATCAGCAGAAGGAGGAGAGAGAGGGGAGAGAGGAGGGGCAGGAGGGGAGGCTAGTTAAAGCTCAGCTTAGAGACCTTAGCAGGAGGAGAAGAGGCAGGAGAGCAGGATAAGGAGCTGGAGCCACGCTTACGGCTCCTTTTAGAAGAACTAGAGAGACCAGAGGAGTGAGGGGAGAGAGGGGGAGGAGGAGGAGCTAGATCCAGAGCTGGAGTCAGAATCAGAGCCATTAGCAGGAGGAGAGACGGCAGGGGGTGAGGGTGGAGAGGGGAGGAGCAGGGGAGGAGAGACAGCAGGGGTGAGGGTGGAGAGGGGAGGAGCAGGGGAGGAGAGACAGCAGGGGGTGAGGGTGAGAGGGGAGGAGCAGGGGAGGAGAGTCGGCAGGGGGTGAGGGCGGAGAGGGGAGGAGCAGGGGAGGGGAGACGGCAGGGGTGAGGGTGGAGAGGGGAGGAGCAGGGGAGGGGAGCTGCAGGTCGAGGAGTTAGAGCTCAAGTTAGGACTCTTAGCAGAAGGCAGATAAAAGAAAGTGGAGCAAGGAGGGGAGCAGGAGGGAGAAGAGCAGGGGGAGGAGCTGCAGCTAAGGGTGAGGATCCTATTATGAGACTTAGGGGTCGAGTGGGGCGAGGGGATACAGAGGGGTAGAAGGGGAGGAGGAGCGAGAGGAGGAACTAGAGTCAGAACCAGAGCCACAGAAAGAGGAAGAGCAGGAGCTTGAAGAGGAGGAGAGGGTGTCAGAAACCTTAGCCTCAGGTGGAGGGATCCTGCGCAGGATCAGGAGTGGGCTGCCAGGTCTGGTGGGGTTTGGAGCCAGGACACAGGTCCAGCTGAAGCCCTGTGTCTCCTGTGGAGAGACAGACATTAAAGCACTGTTAGAGGGCCTTGTGGAGGAGGCAGGTGTAGATGTAACAGTGGGTGTGGAGTGTGTGAGCAGCCTGCGCAGGAGGAGCACATCAGGACACCCGGGCTTCGTCGTCCAGGAGGCAGCTGGGCCATTTTGTGAAGATCTGAAAAGAGTTAAAATTCAGTTAGTTAAAATTCAGTTAAAATACTGCTGCATGTCATAGTTACACAATTATTATTTTCAAATACAACACATATTGGTGTAATGCTCCATAAATATACTTTTTATGTCAAAGTGTTAAAATAGTGTCACTGGTTTAAGTCAATCATGTGAATTCTTTATAGTGACAAATTCTGACAGGTTTTAACAGATAAAAAGGTGCAATAGACACATTATTGACACAATCTCTTTCAAATCAACAAGGTTTACATTGAAATGCAACAAATCTAAAGTTACAGTAGAACACAAATGGTGTTACTTTAAAAGGGTTATATTTAAGTGCTTTTTGTATTTCAGATGGTTATAGTCTGTTTCAGTTCTTACTTTATTGTTTCATGTCTATATGACTTGTACAGCACTTAAGCACACAGCTAAGCTTGTTTTAAAAATGATTTGGAATTAAAGTTTGACTTTCACTTATTATTGCTTTCCACGCCTGGACAGATGGGCTAGCCTAAACAATGTATTATTTTGTTACGTTTTAATGTCAATAAAGAACAGAAACTATGTCTACTAAGTGTATAAGACTTTATGAATTTACCCAGTTACATTAAAAGCTCAAATACAAACACAGTGTAGGTCTAAACATAACCTCTTGGCCTAAGCACAGTGGTCTTTACTTGTACATGTCAATTATTTACCAAACAAATCAACTATTTTTACTCATCATCACCAGTGTTGCTTTTAAATTGATAATTCTGTATTGTAGTCCTAGCAAATAGCCTAACTAATCGTTGAGCAGATAAAAAGCGACACATTTTCTAGTAAATTTACTATAAAACACACCGTAATCCTGATAAATGCTGATTTTGCTTAAAAGTATTGGTCGCTATGTTGGGCCGTGTAGTAGTAATGATAAAGCCCATTGAAAATAACGTGAAAATGTAAAATTATTAAGTCTCACCTTTTTTCCTCAAAACGGTCTGGTAGTCCTGGTCAGTGGGTGCTCAGCAGATGTTTTAGTAGAAAAAGTCCGGAGTTGAAGTCTCTTTTTAGAAGAAATCGTCGAGTAAAACTCAAAATGTGCGTTATTTTCTCACAGCCAAGTTTGCAAATTTGCAATGACGCTTTTTCGCTCGAACAGATGAACTTAGCAACCAGCACCTGTAGCCTACGTGCTTACGTCAGCACGTGCGCCACTGTGGTTTCAACTGGTTCTTTATATCAAGTATTTAATATATGAATTAATAATAACATGGCCATAGTGTAAAGTGTTGAAACAAACTATGTTCTATTATTCTGTCTTTTGTCTTAACCTTGTTACAGCAGCGCCGAGATCCTAAACTGGCAGATGGCTTGCCAGTTCACCAGCCACAACCACCAGAGGGCGCTTTTAGGGCTTTCCACTTTTAAAAGTGACAGACCACTTTTGATGGTTTATGATGACAGACGGCCATGGTTCTAGCCTCTACGAAAACAGTCCGACCGTCCGGCCACTTTTGTTAAAACGGCTGCATGGACTTTGGCCACGTATCCTAATGTATATGCGACTTTACTCAACAGGTCAGAGAAAAATAGCCTATTTATATTATTAAAAATGCACACACATGATTGAAATAGAAAGGGCGTTTTGACAGCTGTAAGACATGTTTGTGAACATCGTTAATTATGTGCTCATCTATACAAACTATGTGTTTGGTACATTACTGTTAGCCTAGCCACTTAGCCAGACCGGTGAATCGAGCTCAGAGTTATTTTTGGACTTAGAACGCAAATGACCACCAATTATTTGACCTTAATGTTAATATAATAATTTGTACGTTTTTATACAATGTGCTATTCACGGTTTAGGAGAAATAAAGAAGTGAATAACATGATTCTATTGTAGTCTCTTTTTAATGCCACCTCCTTTTGGATGCCATTTTAATCAGAGGTCAGGTCACTTTCTAAAAGACAATGTTTAAATACAATGGCTTCTTATATTTTATTCTTATAAGTATGCAGTTTTATAATATAAATCTTTCAATGGCATAGTATTACACACATTGTGCTCTACTTGGTTCAAACACTACTCTATATTCACCAAAAGAGGGCGACAAAGACTTTATTTACTCCATGTATCAATGGTGTATGGGCTGTAGTCTGCAGACAGACCCCTTGACGAATTAGTCGTTCTGACAAGGCCAGTGCCTTAGGTTTAGATTTAAATATCTTACACTGTTAAAAATAATTATAAACTCCTCATTGGTAAAAACTTTGATAATTTAACTGATATAAAGTAATACACCTTAACATATTTCCAACAATTTGCAGCTAAACAACAAAAGGTGTTTTTTTAAAAAAAAGGTGTTTTAAAAGTGGCACTTGGCTTGCCACTTGTGTGGCCGGCTAAAAAAGCTCTCTGTGTTTGTTGTGGCCTGTGCCAAGTGTTTGGTCACTATTAAGTATTAGTGTATAGTGTAAGATATTGAAATTGCCATCATTACTGCATCCTAATGTAAACCTACAGCAATGGCTTTATCTAAACTGTTGGACTGCCCTCACCTTGAACAACAAAATGAAACCTCCACATGACTACTTTTGGAATCCCAATTTTCTCTGAAAGCAGCATTGTTTGTTTCGATTAGGGTGTGATGGATTCAGATAATGTGATGTAGAATGTAGCCACATACAAGATAAAACTCAATCCGAGTAAAGATTTATTTATTTGGATTATATATTTTGACATAAACACACACACACACACACACACACACACTCACACACTTCCATCTCCACTTCGGGCACAAAGCGGCCCACAAAACCCAGGATGTGGTGGGGAGCTATAGATGCCCTGGAGTTCTCCACACTTTCCTTTGCCAATACAACCTGGAAAAAAAATCTTTGTCACAGACTTCTTTTTAAATAGTCACAATCTGAGATTTAAAATAATAAATAGCTTCACAAATATATAATGAAACGTTTGTATCTCCTGGGAAGGACTTGTACTAATTGTATACATCTGCTGTAATTGCTTTTGGAAATCTGGTCCAGT
Source organism: Neodontobutis hainanensis (assembly GCA_024349245.1). Taxonomy (NCBI): domain Eukaryota; kingdom Metazoa; phylum Chordata; class Actinopteri; order Gobiiformes; family Odontobutidae; genus Neodontobutis; species Neodontobutis hainanensis. The sequence goes on from JALDNG010000727.1 coordinate 41,583, forward strand.
TTTTTAAAGATCTATTACACCTTCAAATACATTTGTACATAAGTGTTAATTTAGTTTGTTTAAAAGTCTTTAAATCTATCTTTCATATTACAATTGGAATAGACGGTCTACTTAATGTTCTGCCATTTATAGTGTATGTCTTTGAGAAATGTTTCCTGTGTCACAACTGATTTAAACCTTTTACAGGGAGCTGCCACGTTTGCAATGGCTTTGTCTCCATCCATTAGAACAACTTCTGAAAAAATCTTCTGTAGAAGATTGCTTGAAAGCTGCAGCAATACATTCAAAAATGATCTTTTTGAGCATTGGTTGTCATTAATAGTCAGAACATAAGTATTTACATCTTCTATGGTGATTGTTGACATGTTGCTCTTGATCGTCAATATGCAGCCTGTAGGTATAATTGCACAATTATTAGTAGTAGTGTTAGTAATTGTTTGGCCTTCTCCTGCTCTCAGACGACAGTCCCAGGCTTACCAGTATGTGTCACTGGGAGGAGTGGTATGCTTTAGGATCCATTCTGCTTCATGGCGATATATGCCAAAATGATTTCTCAGCCACTGAATTATGACCTGTAATAAAAATATATTGCTACACAAGTGCAACAACCCAACCAAATTAAAAAAAAATCATCAGAAATTATCTTACTTCTGGCAAAATAACCTCTGCCACATCCTCTTCTTTCTTTTGGGCATCCATGTCTTTACCAACCAGCTTGTGAATCCTGCCTAAAAGCTGTTCAGTCTAAAAGTGAAAAATATACATTTGACTTTTATGTTAAACTCAAGTGTGTTTTATGCAATTTTGTCTTGTGCAATGAAAATTAGTGGTGATGAACTGAAGGCTTACCTTTGTGTCCTCAAACACTGTCAGGTGGGCAGAATAGTTTATTCTAAGGAAGTCTGCACAATGGGTTTTTGAATATGTACATTCTCCCTGACTGAATGCACCCAGACTGAAGATCTTGTTCCAGTGCCTATATTAATAACAGTTTATGCACATTTTAGTTTATGTACTAAATTGTATCAATGTCTTTCTATAAACGTATACCTGGATTTGTTGGTCAGACATTATTGTGTCAACATCAGCTGACTCCATTAAGTCTTTCATCCTGCAAATGCTTAAAGTACATTAGTGCATGCCAATAAGTACAAATAAAGCGGTCTTTGTTTGGGGGATGCTATTTGAGAAGAACAGAAAAGGTTAGAGGGATTGTTTTGTAGATTTATCTATAAGAAAGGGTGCCCATAAAGGAGCTCGTTGTCTTGTATGATGAAGTCTGTAGTAACAATAGTATTTCAAAGTGCTAAGACATGTATGAGAGGTAAATGAGCAATTTGGTATTAATTTGATTCAGCTTAAAAAATTGTGAGGACATTAATATTTGTGGTCAGGAGTCAGGAGTGAAGTGATGAGTTGAAGAGGTACGGACTAGCAGGTCAAATTGTGTATAGAAGAGTGTAAGGTGTGCTGGTTAAAAATGAAAAAGGAAAGTGTTTACATGATTTTAGGGAGACCAGATGATTATGCCAAGTCTGTTTATTCATGATTATGATGATTTTTAATCAATATAGGAAGAGCTGATGCTGTTTCTTAAATTCAGAGGACAGACATTATGGTGGACTTTTACAGGTTTTATAGGTGAATACATAGATAATGGAATGCAGACAGCACATTTTTAAGACAGAGGGAGTATTAATGGAGGGAAATAATGAGGACATAAAATGCACTCATGCAAGAGAAGAGGATAGAGGTTTACAGAAATTGATAAGAAGAGCTTCAGAGAAACACAAATGTTGTTTATAAAGGGTGCACAGCATACTTACATATTTGGATCAAGTGTTTGATGACAGCCACAAAAAAATTTTTTTTTTGGACCAGTCTCCTGTACACCTGCACATGCAAAGTGTATCCATTTTGTGCAGTTTTCACACTTCAGCCATAAAAAATGTTTTGTTTCTCTGTGAAGTGCTCTGTTAACACATAAACATCATCATCATTTAACATTGTGTGTATGTTGGATATCAAATATGCAGATTGAAATTACAATTCAAACTACAAAAAACACAATAATAAAAAAAAACTAAATATAGTTCACCTCAAAGTGCCCTTTTCACGCTGGAAAGTACAGACTCCTAATGACCAGGACAAGCATTCAGAGTTAGAGTCTTTTTTCTTTTTTTCTTTAAGAACTATGTTTTCTTCTTCATCAGCCCTTTTTTATTTCAGCATCTGTCTTAGGAAAATCCTACATCACAGAGGGGAAAATAGTTAATGTATGGTAACTTCTATTAAAAGAACAGAAACAAAAACACTTACCTCAATACTGAGGCCTTTGATCATTTGTGTAGCATGATATATTCGGAGGGCCCTACACTGTGTGAGTGTCAGAGCGTGATCAGAAACTTTGATGGTTCTTACCTCATTCTCAGCTGCCTGTTAGTTTAAAAATATAAATTATTTTCTGTAGAATACTTATTATACATTGAAACAAATAAAAAATACATTTATTTGTACATACAGAACACACAAAGATGCCACAGTTATCACTATCTCTCTGTCTCCACTGTTGAGGAACAGTTGTCTGCCATCCTGTAAGGCCTCCATGGTTTCTGAAAACATTACTGTAGTCATTTTGTTAAATGTCACATCTTTCTAGCAACCACGGTGATGTACACACACAATTGTATTAATAACACACCTCAGAAGAGCCATGTCTTCATTGCTGATTGTTGAGTGTGTTTTTAATGAGTCATATACCCTTATTTCTTTTTTTGTGAAATCCAAAACCTACCAAATAAAAAATGTATTAATCAAGTTATTAATGAGTGCATGGTTTAAATGGGACCCATAATACATACCCACAGAACAAAGTGATTCCCTGTCTCCGATGTTTGGTGTCCTACTAGCCTTGGCAAAAATATTCTATCTGCAGTCTGAAAGTGTACAATTATATTAGCATAAAACACATACAGAACATTTAAAATAATGTATTGTTTACTTTCAAGAACTTCAACGTGGACTCTTGAACTGATGATGATGTAAACCAGTCTCGGCTCCAAATAACAAAATCAAAATTTGCTAAACTTACAGACTTAGAAGAGGCAAAAGATATTGATTAGGATGAATTATTAATTATTAACAAAAGGTAATAGTTATTTCAACTGCACAATTCAATAATTTTACCTTTGTGCATGTCTTGGCTATCTGTGCCACTCTAAAATGAACTGCCTAGATAAAATACAATGTCAGGACAAAATTATTAAACACACAATGATGTTAGTATCAATACAAATATTTATAACAACTTTAGGTTGAACTTACATCATCAGTTAACCAAGGCATTCCCCGGGACACTCGATCCAGCAGATTTAAAGGACAAACACTTTTAATGTCTCTGATAGTAACTGGGAACTTTTTCCCAATTTTGGTAAAGGTGATGGTTTCGTTGTGTCCCCCAGAAAGTATTGTTTTTAAGAGAGCCTACCAAAGGAAACAATTGCAATTACATAAAAATATATATGTGTAATTTTATTAAAAATAGTACTGAGTAAAATACTATTTCACAAACCATGTCATCTTCAGTGGCAGAATAATTACTTAAGCTAAATGTCTCTGCTGATTCAGAAGAATGTTGTGATGAGACAAAAGCCTTAATCTCCTTGTTCTTTGCTAATAAGTTAAAGACAATTGTTTTGTTAAATGAATTTTTGTAAATAAATGCTGCAGATAATATAAACCTACCAGAAGATTCGAAAGTTGCCATGGTCTCCCAAAACAAGTGGGATGGAAGACTGTTTTTCCACAGCAGTCATGAAGTGGCTGTTTATGGCAAAGTTATGAAGTTCCACTAAGACTCGTATTGTCTGTTTGAAGTGAATTTCATTCATCTGAGTAAGAGAGTATCTAATGACAGCTAACTCTCGGTTGAATTGTTTGGCAACTGATGAATTTACATGTGCACGTAAATCAGGACACAAGTTTAGCCTCCTCATTTCTTCTTCTGGTCTTTTTTGTTTTTTCTGATGAAAACGATCATACAGTGCATATCGTTGCACTGTTTTTGTGACGGGGTGTGGAGTGATCCATGGGTTGGCATCAAGGGAGGGAGGCTGCAGTGATGAAAAGTTCAGATTTTTTACCCATGGCATTTCAACTTTAAGTTCTTTAGAAATTGCTTTGACAATGTTCTCACTTGTGGGTATACACAGTCTACCATCGTTTGGCTGAAAAAAGAGTTGTTTACTTGATTGTTCATGTGTCTAGCAACTTGGCCAGACACATCTGAAATAAAGCATGTAGGAAATGTCTTGAAACTTAAAAGACCGTCTACATGGTCCCTTGCAGATTCAGTCCAGTTCAAAAAGTTGATATAATACACCACTCCATGATGGCAGGAGAAATGCAATACACCACCTGAAAAGAAGATTTTTTATTTTTGGATAGAAATATATACAGCTTGTATTACCAAAATCTGGCTTCAAACTTACCTCCAGTTTTGTTGACCTTCATAAAGAGCTTTGGATAAATGTCCTTAAAGTTCACCAGCTCTTCTAATCTATTTATGAGGTCAGTGATGCTGCCTTCATCTGAGACCCCTAGAGCAAGACATGCCTCTTGTAGTTCTTCCTTTCGAGGCTATAACCATTCAGACTACACTGGGTGAGTGCTTTATTCCCAATAAGCTTTGCGAGTCTTTTTTTTACATCAGGTAAGTGTGTAGCCAGTGTATTGACATGTGTGTTTGGTGCTGGCTGTCCTTGTTGTATGTCTTTACTTGTTGCGGTTTGGGACGTTACTTGTCTCTTGACAGAGATCGGCTCCAGTTTCCCTGACGAGATGACTTCCTTAAACAGCCTACTGCTCGATGTCCCTCTTCTCCACAGTAAAAGCAGTGAGGACAATCAGGACGATTTTGTTCAAGATACAATGCACAGCCACGTTGTTTTGTGTTCGTCACTTGCTTTGCTTTTCATGTGTTGGCTCATTTGCTCTGCTTTTTGTGATTGCAGATATACTTGTTAACTCTTCAACTTTTTAAAACCAGTTGTTGTATTAGGTCTGTCTTTTATCATTTCTCTTCACACAAGTGTCGTCTTTTGTCACAGGGCTCTGAGCAGCATTCACTTCAGTGAACCTTGTGCATGGGCACCTCTGGGGCGTGTCACTGGACCTAGGCGTCGCTGCCTTTTCATCACTAATTACTTTTTGAGATGTTTGAGTATTGCTTCATGAGTAACTGAAGGGTCAGCTAGTAATGGTTTTAGTTCTCTTTGAATGTCACTGTGTTTGTGTCCTAGCCCGATACACAGTATGGAGAAACACATCTTGGACCGTACTAGCAGAGTACTTTACATCTGTGGCTATGTTTTTGAGGCAAGCAGGATCTTCTGCTTAAGGCCTATGACTCGATAGAGGAACTGCTGGGGTCTCACCCTCACCTTGCTTAGTGCACATTAGTTCTTGGAACAAATCTATGTTGGTCTGTTCATGAAAGTGGGAGTGCAAAAGTCTTTTATTTCTCCTACTGTCAGTTCATCTTTAGTCATCAGCATGTCTTTGAAATGACCAGGTTTGATAACTCTTAAGACAGTTCTGACTATTTCAGCATCGCTCAACTGATCTTTAAACCCTTCTTCGATCTGACAACAAACATTGTTATAGCTTATTTCTGATCTCTTGGATTTTGAACTCTCTACGGTGGAGGTATGAGAGATCTCTGAGTGACACAACTTTTTCATGTGTGGGGTTTTCAATTGAGTTGTTTTGTGCTCTAAACTGCGATTTAGGCTGTATTTTTACAGTGACTGCAGTACAGGCTGAGCAGCGACTGTGGGCATGTACTGTCAGATTCTTTTACTTAGCTCCTCATAACTAGTAAGCAGCTCCTGGATTTCTGTACTGTTTGCGCTCACATCTTAGTGGGGAACTGTTATAATAATTTTAATTCTTATGTTTAGAGTTACTGGGGGCTTATAGTTCTCTTCAGGTCATGTCAAATTCATGTCATGTCCTTCGTGCTAATCCAAGCATGAAGTAGACATAACTAGACTGAGACATGGCTTGTCACGGGACTCTTGCTCCTGGACCATTGTGAACGCCTCTCACCAAGGACGTCACTGTGTTGTATATAATCCCATGTTATGTTTACATCTGGGAGCAAACCTCTCGCTGTAATATTGTGCTGCTTTGCTCATCCTTGCAAGCAATTAAAACTTGGCCATTGCTTGTTAAATTATAATTGGTCTCCGTGTCTCTCTGGTTAAATATATGGATATAAAATATTCCTATAACATTTGGGGGCTCGTCCGGGAGATCAATACCTGCTGTTTCTCATGCGGAAAAGTGAAACTGACGTGCACGGGGGAAATGCACAAAGCATTTGTCTGTAAGTCCTGAGACTATTGTTTTTAAATAGTCCGGGCCAGACCTTCACTATCTGTGTGTGAGACTCAGTGACGATATCTGAACAAAGAGAGAAAAAGAGAGGAGACATTCAAAGACGTCCGGCTGAGGAACAACTGGACCATTGGAATTCTGATTCAGGTAACCAGCTGGTTAAAATTTTATTTTTGTGTGAATGGAACGAACAAACCTTCCGGAAGTAGTGGTTTGGGTTACTTCTGCTGGTTCGGTGGTTACATGTGTTTATCTGAGAATATTTACATGTGAGTATCATAACGGTAGAAGAACGCTGAACGCTGTCCGTCCTGTGGGGCGGAGGGAAAAAGCGTGTGTTTTGTGTCAAGACCTTACCTATAAGTGTAAGTGAGGCCTTAACGGGACAAGTTTGATGTTGATCGGTGTTAAAGACTGTGATCTTGCTGGATTGTAAGCTGTCTAGATACCTGGTGCTCTGTAAGTTTTTACGGGGTCTTTGAATCTGACTCCCACGAATGATCACGTGCGAGCTCTTCGATATAGAGAAGATGCCTGATTACAATAAGGAGTATGAGGTCTGGATGTTGCTGGTCCGGTTGAGGGCAAGATTTGATACAGATCAACAACACGGGTCCTAACGCGCCGCGCCCTCATTAGGCTGGCCTTTACCTATGGGCGTCGGTCATGCAAGGTGTGTTGGACACACAGGTAACTCGAGTATGGACTATTATCGAGATTCTTAACACCTTTAAGTGAGATACATAGGTCCGAAGTCTATATGAGACTTGGTAAAGCAGGCCTGCAGAGAATTGTTCACTGTGTGACGCAGTGAGATAAAGCCCACAGAAGTAAGTGGCTTTAATGAAGTTTATCTAACCTGAAGGGTTAGTGAGTAAAAGTCTGAGTAAAAGGTGTGGTTGAGAGAGTGATTGTGATGCGACTGTGGATTGAATGCAGTTGATTTTATTGAAAGAAGTTGATTCAGTCTGAATAATGAGAACTAACATCAGTCAGCCTGAATGTGAAAAAGAATTAACTTAAAGCTTAAGCTAAGATAAGTTAATGTGACTCAGAGAATCTGATCCATCTGAGGAAAAATAGCAAGAAATACGTATTTATGTAAATTACAAATACCTGCATGCGAGGAGTTAATTAGAAAAATAGTAACAGAAAATCTAACATTGTGACACAATTGTTCAGGTGAGTTAACCTTAATTTGATCCATCTGAGTAAGAACAAAAGCCTACGAGAGTGAGGGGCTTACACTTTTGAGAATAATATAATGTATAATGTTGACCTAAAGTTAAAAGAAGTTGTGTATTAGGATTAATGTTGTATGAATGGGCACCATTGTTGAATGTCTAAGAGTGTGAACATTAACAAAGGGTTAATGGTTTTGTAGAAAAAGTTTGAGAACTGAGTTGAAAGCAGTGATTTAAACAATTACGAGAAAGAAAAATAGCTTAAAAATAGCTTATGAAAGATATTTTTCTAGGCTTCCTGTGTAACAGAGAAGAAAAAAAAAAAAAAAAAAAAGGGGGAGAAGCCATTTTGTGAAAAGAAAAATGAGTTTTTTTTAAGAAAGGAAGGTACACATGGACTTCAAAACACTAATCATTTGTATTTTTCTTTTATGTCCTGTGAGATTTTTAGGTCTCGTCCTCTCCGCTCAAACCAGTGCAAACTTCCTCTGCCCTTCCCACACACACCTGCTCCTTTATGACAGACGCTGCAGAAAGACAGCAGCAAAACAAACGGTAGGATTAACATATTCCAGACAAATGTTTATCTGTATTTATTTTAAACTGTATCTATTGAGAGAGACCAAAGAGGAATTTGTAAATTAAAGTTTGAAATTGTGCGAAACTTGACCTTAATGTGAATGTAATGTATTTTTCCGAGGGAAAATGCACCATTGGCCATGGTTGCCATGGAGACCGGCAGCGGGGCTGTGGTGGGCGTGGCAGAGGAGAGGGCACTGAGAACAGGAGAGGAGGCCGACACTGGGTCCAGACAAGAGAAGGACCTTTGACTGACCCTTGAACAGGTCAGGAACATAAACACATATGCACACAAACAGACATCTACAGAAGGTAAATGTGCTTTTGAATCTTTTGAATTATGAGAAAAGTTTATAAATAGTCTGTTAAAGAACAGATATTGTATTGAGTTTGTGTGACACAGCAGAGAGGAGATTAAAGATTTGACGACATATATATTTTGTTCCAAATGTTTCCTCCTGTGAGCCTTTGGGTCTCCGCCCACCTCGACAGCAGCATGCCGTCCCACGACTGTCCAAACCCCGCCACACTCCTGTGGCCAGCCGCTCCACCAAGGCCTGAAGGGATCTGCCCAATGCGCAGCGATTCGGACAATTTAGTGTAATATGCACTGAATTTAACAAAAAGAAAGAGGCTTTTCTCAATGACACAAAGCCTGAAATAAAAACTGATTATGTTGTTTTCTCCGAGGAAAATGCACAAATTCCTATGGTCACCGGAGCAGGCTGGGCCGGGGATTGGAGGTGGTGGGGGTGCAGCGTGACTGGGGGCGGAGCGAAGTGTGGAGGCCCAGACCCAGGCCACAGCAGGAGCAACACTGAGCAACACTGAGCAACACTGACCGAACATCAGGAGTTAAGTCATGTACACACACCACATGACACTTAAAACACACACAAAGACAGAACACGGAAGTGAAAATGTTAAAAGATCCGAAACTTTAGATCCAAAATAAAAGTATTGATTAGTATTTTGCAAAACAATGGTATGTATCTATTAGTACGAGAACTAATAGAGTTCCTTAATTTCAGTGTGGTTCAAAAACACGATATAACGTTTATGAAATGTTCACTTTGTAATCAGAAGAATTTAAAAATGTGTCTTGAAGTGAATTGCGCAGTAGGTATTTCTCTAACAGAGAGAGGTTTTTTCCTCTCCCAAAACAAACCTTGTTTGGGAGCACAAAGGAATTTTTCACAGAACGGAGCGAGAAGTGTTTTGGTTTTTCCGTTTTTGTTTTGGTTTTGATGTTGGCTCCACAATCATTTTGTGTGGGAGCCTTTACATCCGATTCAAGGTCTAGGAGACTTATTTAGGAAACAGTTTGACCTTCTGAAAGGTCTGTGGGAAAAATATAGTCCACCTTGGGATGTAATTTAATTTTTTTTTTGGTACGACCAATTTGTTGTTTTTAGAATTAGAAACTAAACGACAACTAAGGTTTGAGTATTGTTTGAGAAAATATTGTCTAAGTAAGTAGAGAAACTGAAATGAAGACAGAATAAATAATAACCAATGGGTTTTTGAAATGGTAATTTCTAATAAAGGTATATATCTAAAACTAAATAATAGATGCTAAAAGGAGTCATCTTTACAGTAAAGTTTTAAACTGCAAGGTCATTTTGTAAACTGGGAATTGAAAACTTACCTAAGTTAAAACTATCTAAACAATCTTGAAGGATTGGAGGTGGTTTATTTGAAAAGTTTAAGTTAAAGTGTTAAAGCATAAGACAAAGTGCTCACTGGGTTTAATAACTGCTTGAAGTGATTTAAAGAGAAAAAAAGTTTTTGATGAATCTGATTTAAGGTTGGAACAGACTAACACAAGAGTCTGTCCTTTTGAACAGAATTGAATAGTGTTTTGGTTGAACTTTGGAGGTGTTTATGGAAAACACTGAGTGAAATTTTTGGAAACTAAAGATTAAAATTTTAAGAGGTTTAATCTTTGCAGGTTTTAAATTAACATTACTAACTATTAACTGAGTTCAATGGTGGTGAATGTGAATAAATGAAGAGATGTGGTTTGTTTTATTTATTGAACACCTGGCGTTGAGACTGAGTTTTACAGAGACAATGTGGAACAATTCTAGACTAAACAAACCCCTGAAGAATTGTTATTATAAAGGGTAAATGCAGAGAAATTAACACAGAACTTACTTAATTTTATGAAAAGTCTTTCTTTTAAACGACAGTCACATGGTGATGGTGTTTTGGAGGAGAGAGAGAGATGAGGTGTTTGAGCAGCTGAAGGAGGCTGTCCTGTTACAAGGTTAACTCCCCAAGGGAGGGAAGAGTTTTGTTTTTGAGGATTTTATTTCTAAAGGAATTAATTTGAAGTGATTGAATAATATTCTGAGGATTTTCTAATTAGATTGAGAATTTAAAGTCTTTGGCTAAAAATTCTGTAACGATAGATCATGAGAAACTGGTGCTGATCTATTTTAAAAAATATTACTATGATTGCAGATGATACCACTTACAGTTACAGGTAAAGACCTACAACTAATGGTAACTAAAATTAAAACTGAACTAAACAAAATTAAGTTCAAATATAACAGAAACAACAGTGATGCTGTTTGGAAAACATAAAGAAGATGAATAATTAGAAATGATAATTGATAGACTGAAATTTTAAAATGATCAATGGCACTGGCCTTTCATTTTATGATTTTATGTTTATTATTTTTATTTTTTTTATTTTTGTTTTGAGCCATGAGTTTCCAGGTCTCAAAAAAGAGAAGGAGAAGAAGATTTAAACTACTGTATTAAAACTGTATTAAAGTGAAGGTGATGTGTGTAAAAGAGTAATGTAGGGATGTGTTAATACAGTAAAAGAGTTTAAATAAAAATAAATAAAGAAAGAAAGTTGACAGGACCGTTCTGGAGAAACACTGTTTGGTCTGATTGAGCCAAACCTTTCAGATTAAAGTAGATTTCCAGCAGACCATATCTGTGGAAACAGGGTTTATCTGTGTTTCATTGTAATGGTTTGATCATTTTAAGAGCTTGTATGGTTTCGTTTGACGAAAGCCTGAAGGGCACTTTCTATGGGTCTAAAAATGTCAGAGAACGTTTGATTTGTTGGTTTGTATTTTGTTTTGATGGAAGCCAACCACAGAAGGTACCGGCTTAGAAGGCCCTGCTGGGTTTTCGCTTTGTCAAAAGTAAACAACTCACACTCAAGCTAGTAGATTGTTTATGCTAATTGTTATCAGCATAAAGAGGGGGGAATGTTATAATAATTTTAATTCTTATGTTTAGAGTTACTGGGGGCTTATAGGTCTCCTCAGGTCATGTCAAATTCATGTCATGTCCTTCGTGCTAATCCAAGCATTAAGTAGACATAGCAAGACTGAAACATGGCTTGTCACGGGACTTCTGCTCCTGGACCATTGTGAACGCCTCTCACCAAGGACGTCACTGTGTTGTATATAATCTCATGTTATGTTTACATCTTTAAGCAAACCTCTCGCTGTAATATTGTGCTGCTTTGCTTCTCCTTGCAAGGATTAAAACTTGGCCATTGCTTGTTAAATTATAATCGGTCTCTGTGTCTCTCTGGTTAAATATAAGGATATAAAATATTCCTATAACAGGATCAGTCATTGTGTCTTCTGTTTCATTTTACTGTAAGTTATCATTAATCTGACTTTGAACAGTGTCATTGATCTGGGTGTCTGGGGACGGGGCTATTGGTTCTAACAAATCACGACTTTGGATGAGCTCATTAATAACATCTTTGAGCTGTAGCAAATATGACATCCCAATGTCTTCAGACTCAAATAAAGTTTTACTGCACATAACATCACTGATGATGTCATCACTGATACTGGAAACAACTCTCCTCGTCCCCTGACGTAAGACCTGGCTGGTCCCCTCCAGTAATGGGCCCCAGGGCTTTGGCAGTCTGGAACAGTTCATCCGGTGATAGGGTGAGCAGGGTTTTCTGGACGCCCCACATCAAGTTTCTCCTCTCACCATCAGCCATGGCTGTCTCCCTTTCACATAGTCACACACCGTCTCCCCGTACGGGCCACCAAGAAACTGTAGCAGGTATTGGCCGGTGGACCCACTACAAAAAAAAGAACAAATGAGGCGGACCCACGATCAGTTCTTGTTCTCTTTGGCTGCATCTGCCGGTCTGACAGAGCAGCGCCAGAAGAGCACATGCCGTCTCACAAGGGCGCTGCCACCTTGTGGCAGAAAATGGTACTGCACCACATCACATTTTCACATTTAATGTACATCAATGATGAAACCACACAATAATGAAATTAAAACAATGTGACTGACCACACATTGCTGTGTGTCACATAGACGTAGATGTGTAAAAAACAGAGCATGAAGCCACTGTTTCATTAAGTCTAAATCAGACACAAATGCTAACTTGGATTCTGGTAAAGTTTCAATTCTGGTTTTAATGGATCTCACTGCGGCATTTGACACAGCAGTGTCAAATGAGTTTGACGAGGCAGAGCAGGAGAGAATAGATTAGAAAAATTCCTGAGAGGATCTTGACTGGTTTCAGGGGACTGAGGATAAAACAGTCTCATAAATCTGTAGTTTCTTAGCTGTAGGTTTGTGTCCTGATTGCTGTTGAACAAGCTCCAGTGGCGCAATCGGTCAGCGCAGTACTTATAAGACAGTTACCTGCAGAGTAATGCTGAGGTTGTGAGTTCAAATCTCACTTGGAGCAGCTTTTCTTAAAAAAAAACAAACATGCATGCATAAATTTTTGGTGACTTTGGTTTGTTTCAGTAAGGCTATCATATTTGAATATATATATTTTAAGTTCCCTTCCTGTTGCTCTTCCTTAATGTTTTAAATCCATCGCATGTCTCATCTTGTATAGGTCACAAGTTCAAACCATGGCCACTGATCCGCTCTCTAGTTGTTAGGAAGTGCGTGCCTCTCCTCCAGGTGTGTGTGCTGTATGTCACTGCCATCTGGCCCAAAAGTCCAAACAGGAAGCAAGAACAAATCCTTGATGATACAGGTCAGTAGTTAAATTGTCTCTGTGGGGTTTCTTTGCAAAAGGCAGCCGCAGCCCACAGCGTCCCTGCCATCTCCACACTCTGTAAACCCAGAAGCTCAAAATAATTAAAAAGACTGAGTGGTAATGTTATAGAAATATTTTATATCCTTATATTTCACCAGAGAGACACGGAGACCGATTATAATTTAACAAGCAATGGTCAGGTTTTAATCCTTGCAAGGATGAGCAAAGCAGACACAGTAACAAGGGTACAGCGAGAGGTTTGCTTAAAGATGTAAACCTAACATGAGATTATATACAGCACAGTGACGTCCTTGGTGAGAGGCGTTCACAATGGTCCAGGTGCCGAAGTCCCGTGACAAGCCATGTCTCAGTCTAGTTATGTCTACTCCATGCTTGGATTAGCACGAAGGACATGACATGAATTTGACATGACCTGAAGAGACCTATAAACCCCAGTAACAATAAACATTAAAATTAAAATTCTTATAACATTCCCCCCTCTTTATGCTGATAATAATTAGCATAAACAATCTACTAGCTTGAGTGTGAGTTGTTTACTATTGACAAAAGCGAAAACCCAGCAGGGCATCTGACCTAGCCTAAGTACACTTGACCATTTGACCTAACGCTGGGAAAAACTCTTTGTCCACCCCTTGCCCCAAGGCGGCGTCAACACACAAACATCAAGCATCAACTTTATGTAATCACTTCAACTGAATCTCAAACACATTTAAAATCAAAGACAAAAATGATTATACAGGATATGTTCACAATATTTCAAAATCAAATTTGTAAAAGTCCATAAATTAAAACACAGTGTCACTCCAAAATAAAGTAGAATATGAGTTTAAGCTGGTCGCCCCATCGGACTCAAGATCTCCGGCCTGTCCCTGCCTGTCCATTACTGTCCCTGTAACGAAAAGAAAAACACATGGAGTGAGACTTATGCACATTCTTAATGATTAAAACCAATTCTCTTAAGCATCATAACTTCAATGAACCATAAGGCCCTTAGGACTGTAGTATGATCCGTCCTGGAGCTGTTGTCCCGTTGGTGAACATGCAGATGTTAACGTCCCTCAGATATCAAAGTCTTCATCTGAGGTCAAAGCCTCGACCACAGTCGTTGGGCAGGTGCATGTCCAGGAATGTTGACCCAGCAATGGCCACATCCATCAATCTCACCAACAAGCTCCGGATACATGGAAATCAACACAAACAAAAGATATCAGACATGGAAGACATGGAAGTACATCTCAATACATAATTAAAGTCTCAGTCACTTTTTCAAATATTTTGTAATTATTTTTTAAAACCAGGTCAAAATCAATTACTCTATTCCAGAAACCTCTGCCAATTCTTCTGCGAGTGTGAAGCTCTTTCTTAAAAGCTTTAGTTATGCTGTTAACTAGACCTGTGTTACTTTGGATGAAATCCTGTTGTAGATCTCACCTTTTCAGCTCAAATCATGCTCAGTACTATTTTGTTCTGTCCAGTCCTTGGAGCAGGTCCCACTCATCTCCAGCTTCAATTCACAGTTACATTATTTCTTGTGCAATTCATAACCCTTTGTTGGTTATAACTCTAATTAATTTAATCCACATTTGCATAAATTGTCTCAAAGGTAAAATTCTAATTTCAATGCTAATTGAATTTTCGCCTTATTCATTAAGGACACCTTGAAGGACCCCCTGTTGTCGATGTAAATGGGGCTCTCAAATAAACCTGAAGGAACTGCTGTTTGGTTCCTAAGGTGTGAGTTTGTCCTCACGATGTTTTCCGTCACATTGTATGTGAACAAATAAAATGAGGATCCTTTAAGGGGCATGTTTCCGGTCAGCAGGCAATGCTGGTCTAATGGTCTTACTTTCACAAAACCTCCAGACTTCTTCTTTGCACTGCACCTGTCCCTGATCTCTCAGTTTGTCAGGTTCAGAGAGGTGTTACAGGACGTCCTGTCACTGGCCCTGCTCACAGGTGTACTCCAGGTGTAACCCAAGAACCATGTTAATATTAGCTCTTGCTGGTGTCCATATTAATTGTCAAATCCTCCCTTCTGGGAAACCCATGGCTCAAAACAAAAATACAACAAATAAAAATAAAATAAAAATAATAAACATAAAATCATAAAATGAAAGGCCAGTGCCATTGATCATTTTAAAATTTCAGTCTATCAATTATCATTTCTAATTATTCATCTTCTTTATGTTTTCCAAATAGCATCACTGTTGTTAAATGTTATATTTAAAACTTAATTTTGTTCAGCACAGTTTTAATTTTAGTTACCATTAGTTGTAGGTCTTTACCTGTAACTGTAAGTAGTATCATCCACAATCATAGTAATATTTTATTCAGTTGATGCAAACATAAATAATTTCAAAATAGATCAGAACTATTTTCTCATGATCTATCGTCACAAAAAGCTTTAGCCAAAGACTCTAAATTCTCAATCTAATTAGAAAATCCTCAGAATATTGTTCAATCACTTCAAATGAATTCCTTTAGAAATAAAATCCTCAGACCCCTCCCTTGGGGAGTTAACCTTGTAACAGGACAGCCTCCTTCAGCTGCTCAAACACACCTCATCTCTCTCTCCTCCAAAACTCCATCACCATGTGACTGTCGTTTCAAAGAAAGACTTTTCATAAAATTAACTAGTTCTGTGTCAATTTCTCTGCATTTGCCCCCTATAATAACAATTCTTTAGGGGTTTGTTCAGTTTAGATTTGTTCCACACTGTCTCTGTAAAACTCAGTTTTAACACCAGGTGCTCAATAAATAAAACAAACCAGTTTGTTTTTGCATTAATTTTAACCGCATCATATCTAAAATGTTTATTCATTCCTAATTTCACGTTTCCAACAATTTTGCATCAGACTCTTTAAAAAGAAACCCTTCACTCAATGTTAAATAGAAACTCAACCCATCCATCCATCCATCCATCTTCTATCGTTTATCCGGGGCCGGGTCGTGGGGGCAGCAGTCTAAGCAGAGAAGCCCAGACTTCCCTCTCCCCAGACACTTCCTCCAGCTCTTCCGGGGGGATACCGAGGCGTTCCCAGGCCAGTCGAGGGACATAGTCCCTCCAGCGTGTCCTAGGTCTTCCCCGAGGTCTCCTCCCGGTGGGACATGCCCGGAACACCTCCCTAGGGAGGCGTCCGGGAGGCATCCGAAACAGATGCCCGAGCCACCTCAGCTGGCTCCTCTCGATGTGAAGGAGCAGCGGCTCTACTTTGAGCTCCTCCCGAGTGACCGAGCTCCTCACCCTATCTCTAAGGGAGCGCCTCGCCACTCTGCGGAGAAAGCTCATTTCGGCCGCCTGTATCCGGGATCTTGTTCTTTCGGTCATGACCCAAAGCTCATGACCATAGGTGAGAGTAGGAACGTAGATCGACTGGTAAATCGAGAGCTTTGCCTTACAGCTCAGCTCCTTCTTCACCACGACAGACCGGTACATCGACCGCATTACTGCAGAAGCTGCACCGATCCGTCTGTCGATCTCACGCTCCTTCCTTCCGTCACTCGTGAACAAGACCCCGAGATACTTAAAATCCTCCACTTGAGGCAGGAGCTCTCCACCAACCTGGAGGGGGCAAGCCACCCTTTTCCGACTGAGAACCATGATCTCAGACTTGGAGGTGCTGATCCTCATCCCAGCCGCTTCACACTCGGCTGCAAACCGCCCCAGTGAACATTGAAGGTCCAGGCCTGATGGAGCCAACAGGACAACATCATCTGCAAAAAGCAGAGATGAAATCCTGTGGTCCCCAAACCAGACTCCCTCCGGCCCCTGGCTGCGCCTAGAAATCCTGTCCATAAAGATAATGAACAGGACCGGTGACAAAGGGCAGCCCTGCCGGAGTCCAACATTCACCGGGAACAGGTCTGACTTACTGCCGGCAAAGAACCAAGCTCCTGCTCTGGTCGTACAGGGACCGGATAGCCCTTAGCAAAGGGCCCCGGACTCCATACTCCCAGAGCACCCCCCACAGGGCACCGCGAGGGACACAGTCGAATGCCTTCTCCAGATCCACAAAGCACATGTGGACTGGTTGGGCAAACTCCCATAATCCCTCCAGCACCCTGGAGAGGGTATAGAGCTGGTCCAGTGTTCCACGACCGGGACGAAAACCGCATTGTTCCTCCTGGATCTGAGGTTCGACTATCGGCGCATTCTCCTCTCCAGTACCCTGGCATAGACTTTCCGGGAGGCTGAGGAGTGTGATCCTCTGTAGTTGGAACACACCCTCCGGTCCCCCTTCTTAAAAAGAGGACCACCACCCGGTCTGCCAGTCCAGAGGTACTGTCCCCGACCGCCACGCGATGTTGCAGAGGCGTGTCAGCCAAGACAGCCCGACAACATCCAGAGACTTGAGGTACTCAGGGCGTACCTCATCCACCCGGTGCCTTGCCACCGAGGAGCTTCCCAACTACCTCAGTGACTTCAGCCCGGTGGCGAGTCCACCTCTGAGCCCTCGGCCTCTGCTTCCTCAGTGGAAGACGTGGCGGTGGGGTTGAGGAGATCCTCAGTATTCCTTCCACAGTCCAACAATATCCCCAGTTGAGGTCAGCAGATTCCCACCTCCACTGTAAACAGTGTTGGGAGGGCACTGCTTCCCCCTCCTGAGGCGCGGACGGTTTGCCAGAATTTCTTCGAGGCCGACCGATAGTCTTTTCCATGGCCTCACCGAACTCCTCCCAGACCCGAGTTTTGCCTCCACAACCACCGTGCTGCAGCTCGCTTGGCCTGCCGGTACCTATCAGCTGCCTCAGGAGTCCCACAAGCCAACCAGGCTCGATAGGTCTCCTTCTTCAGCTTGACGGCCTCCCTTACTTCCGGTGTCCACCACCGGGTTCGGGATTGCCACCACGACAGGCACGGAGACTTTGCGGCCACAGCTTCGAGTGGCTGCGTCGACAATGGAGGTGGAAAACATGGTCCACTCGGACTCAATGTCTCCAGTCTCCCTCGGAATCTGGTGAAGCTCTGTCGGAGGTGGGAGTTGAAGATCTCTCTGACGGGGACTCGGCCAAACGTTCCCAACAGACCCTCACAGTACGTTTGGGTCTGCCAAGTCTGTCCGACCTCCTCCCCCGCCATCGGATCCAACTCACCACCAGGTGGTGATCAGTTGACAGCTCCGCCCCTCTCTTCACCCGAGTGTCCAAGACATACGGTCGGAGGTCAGATGAAACAACTACAAAGTCGATCATCGACCTCCGGCCTAGGGTGTCCTGGTGCCACGTGCACTGATGGACACCCTTATGCTTGAACATGGTGTTCGTTATGGACAAACTGTTGCTAGCACAGAAGTCCAATAACAGAACACCACTCGGGTTCAGATCAGGGGGGCCGTTCCTCCCAATCACGCCCCTCCAGGTGTCACTGTCGCTACACACGTGAGCGTTGAAGTCCCCAGTAGAGCGATGGAGTCCCCGGATAGAGCACTTTCCAGCACCCCTCCCAGAGACTCCAAGATGGCCGGGTACTCTGCACTGCCATTTGGCCCGTAAGCACAAACTATAGTGAGAGACCTATCCCGACCCGAGGCGCAGGGAAGCGACCTCTCGTTCACCGGGGTGAACTCCAACACATGGCGGCTGAGCCGGGGGCAATGAGCAAACCCACACCGGCCCGCCGCCTCTCACCGCAGGCAACTCCAGAATAGTGGAGAGTCCAGCCTCTCTCGAGCCCGACTATCTCTCGAGCCTCTCTCGAGCCCGACTATCTCTAGTCGGTATCTCTCAACCTCCCGCACATGCTCAGGCTCCTTACCCGCCAGCGGTGACATTCCATGTCCCTAGAGCCAGATTCTGTGTCCGGGGATTGGGCCGTTGAGGCTCCTGCCTTCAACTGCCACCCAATCCACATTGCACCGGCCCCTTACGGTTCCTCCTGCAGGTGGTGGGCCCACGGGAGGTCGGTCCCACGTCGCTCTTTAGGGCTGAGCCTGGCCGGGCCCCGTGGGAAAGACCCGGCCACCAGGCGCTCGTATGAGCCCCAACCCGGGCCTGGCTCCAGGGTGGGGCCCGGTTGCGCCATACCGGGCGACATAACGGTCCTCGATTTTAAACTTTCCATAAAGGGTTCTGAACCGCGCTTTGTCTGGCCCGTCACCTAGGACCTGTTTGCCTTGGGAGACCCTACCAGGGCATATAGCCCCGACAACATAGCTCCTAGGATCATCCGAGCACTCAAAGAAACTCAACCCATTAAGTGTAAAATCAACTCCACATCTCTTCATTTATTCACATTCACCACCATTGAACTCAGTAATAGTTAGTAATGTTAATTTAAAACATGCAAAGATTTAACCTCTTAAAATTTTAATCTTTAGTTTCCAAAGATTTCACTCAGTGTTTTCCATCACACTTCTAAGGTTCAACCAAAAATATTATTCAAATCTGTTCAAAAGGACAGACTATTGTGTTAGTCTCTAGTAATAATTATAATAATAATTCAAACGTTCCAACCTTTAAATAAGATTCATCAAAAAACTTTTTCTTTAAATCACTTCAATCAGTTTTTAAACCCAGTGACCTTGTCTTATGCTCTTAAACTTTAACCATTTTTACAGTTTAACACTTTAACTTAAACTTTTCAAATAAACCACCTCCAATCCTGCAAGATTGTTTAGACAGTTTTAACTTAGATAAGTTTTCAATTCCCAGATTACAAATTTACCTTGCAGTTTAAAACTTTATTGTAAAGAAGCCACCTCTTAGCATCTTAGCATCTATTATTTAGTTTTAGATATATACCTCTATTATTTAAAAACCCATTGGTTATTATTTATTCTGTCTTCATTTCAGTTTCTTTAATTACTTAGAGAATATTTTTCTCAAACAATATTCAAACCTCAGTTGTCGTTTACTTTTCTAATTCTCAAAACAACATGGTCGTACCAAATAAAATTAAAGCAACTCCAAATGTAGACTATATTTGTTTCCACAGACCTGTCAGAAGGTCAACCAGTTTTCCTAATTAAGTCTCATAAACTTTATTTAACACCATCAGTGCAATCTGTTTCTGTCACTAACACATTTCTACTTCAACATTTTTCAACATTAAAATGTCTGTTTAAGACTCCCACACTTTCTGTTGAGCTCAAACAAAAACAACGAAAAAAAAACATACGTCTAAGAATAACCAGAATGCCAAACTCTGAATTTAAGCCACAGTACACAGTGAGGACAGTAAAGCAAGCATCATGATATGGGCATGTTTCTCCTACTATAGTCTTGGGCCTATTTAGATTAGAATTAGATTCAACTTTATTGTCATTACACATGTACAAGTACAATGCAACAATTCCAGTTTAGGTCTAACCAGAAGAGCAATAGCAGTAAGTGCAAGATATCCAGTATTGCTTAAAGACAATACCAGGGATCATGGATCAGTTTGCACATTGTTGTGTCCAATACTGACCGCTCAGTCTTTGGCACAATTGTGTGGAATAAGTCATGAACGCACAGCCATTTCAATGCCATAGAGTCTTTATTGCTCACAACCAACACAATAAACGCGAGCTCTACTAAATTTTGTACAGAAAATGTAAGCCTTTTATACAGTTTTGAGATGACAGTTTAGTGATAACTCTTTCTGTAATCTTAGATGAGCCTTTGAAGATTTCTATTAAACTTGGTGATGTCATTCTGTAAGGCCTTGGGACTCTTGCACCTGCTAGGCCTCTCCCTTCTCTGACCTTGAGCATCAGGCTCCCATGTCTCTATCTTGGCCTTCAATGTGTGTGTGCTTTAAGCTTATCCTGTTTTAAACCATACTCTTCTGACATTAAGTTTTCTTTCTTTTTCTTTAATATGTTTCTAAATGTATTAATATAACATCCCTTACTTGATTATAAACCATGCATAAGTATTAACCATAAACACATAACATAAACTCATCATGCATAAATGAATAACTAACTAAGCACACAGAAATAAGCACATAGCATAAAAAATAAACCACAAACTGGCATCAGATCCAACAGATATTCCACATTTTTAGGTGACCTTGATTTCCCCAGTATGTGGCCAGAGGTGGTTACTGAATTAGACTCAGTTTTGAAAACACAGGAGCTTTTCCTGGCCTTACGTAACATGCAGAGTAATAACGCACCAGTTCCAGATGGGTTTCCAAGTTTTTTAGACATTTTTTCAGCTAAACATCCCATTATTGCATACTGAGGTGCTTTCACAGGGCTCTCTTCCCCCTACTTTGAGACAGGCCTCCATTAGTATTCTTTTAAATGAAGGACAAGGACCCGGAACTTTGTACGTGCTAAAGGCCTATATCTTTAATGAATGTAGACACTACAATACTTGCAAAAGCCTTATCACACCGTCTGGAAAAGGTGCTTAAACTATTATTTCTAAGAAGCAGACTGGATTTATTAAAGGGTGCCTTCTATAATATACAAACTCTACTTAATGTAATATATTCTAAAGAAACTACAATAACACCTGAGGTAGTGATATCGATCGATGCAGAAAAGGTGTTCGACAGAGTTGAATGGGATTATTTGTTTGAGGTTTTGGCTAAATTTGGATTTAGCACAGGGTTTATATCCTGGATTCGACTCCTATACACACTACCATGCACAAGTATAATTACTAATTATTTCAAGTCTGATTATTTCTTCCTAAAAAGAGGCTGCAGGGAGGGTTGGCCCCTGTCCCCTCTATTTGCTCTCGCGATAGAGATGTGTCTATCTATCTGAGGTCCTCTTCTATTTTTAGAGATATTTCCGGTTGCGTACAGTGTTCAAACTTTCACTATATGCAGATGACTTATTATTGTATATTTCAGACCCTGTAGATGTAATGTGGAACTAAGGACTCAAATGCACAAGACAGTGAAGGTAAGTGATTCTTTATTAAAGTACAGATAGTGACAGGAAGCTGGTTCGTGGATCTGAGACTGTAGTCCGTGCTGAGGAACTGCGCTGATGGCTGAAGAGAAGTTGTGAACTGTAACCAAGACGAGGAGCTGGACCGTAATCTGGTGCCGAGCCGAGCTGTAGAGCGGCGATGAGGGTTGAAGCCGAGCCGGTGACGGGGACCAAGCCGGGAAGCTGGGCTGAGAGTTGGAGTTGAGCCGTAGAACTGCATCGAAGCCTGGAGCCGAGCCGGTGACTGGGACCAAGCCAAGAAACTGGACTGATAGCTGGAGTCCAAACCTGAGACCTGGAGTGAAAGCTGGAGAGAAGGCTGGAGCGAAGGCTGGAGCGAAGGCTGGAACAAGAGCTGGAACAAGCACTGGAAACATTCACACAAAGTATGCTGAACGATCTGGCAGAGGTGGACAGGAGAGGTTTAAATACCTCACTGATGGTAATAGGCTGCAGGTGCTTGGGACAGGTGGCAGTGATGAGATGAAGGAGAGAAAAGGAAAGTGGAGCGGATCCCTGAGAGAGCGGAGTGGATCTGACAGAACCCCCTTTTCAAGGAACAGCGCCGGACGTTCCAACTGACTGCCCGGGATGTGAAGAATGGAAGTCCCAAACTAACTGTGGATCCAGAATGTGGCGTGCAGGGACCCAAGAACGTTCTTCTGGACCATACCCCTCCCAGTCTACCAGGTACTGAATGCCTCGACCACGGCGTCTAGATCTAAGGAGCCGTCGCACCGAATATGCCGGAGCACCTCCAAACGAGCTGGGCGAGAGGCGGGGGCCTGGTGGCGGGAACCAGACTTTAGACTGCGGAGATGGCCAATCCAATACTGCCGACACCTTGGAAGGGTCCATCTGAATTTTACCCTGGGCGACAATGTAACCCAGGAAAGAGGCGCTGGGTAAATGAAATTTGCATTTTTCAGCCTCAACAAAAAGCAAATTCTCCAGCAGGCGTTGAAGAACTGACTGGACATGATGAACATGCTCCTTGTGATTCTTGGAAAAGTTAAGGATATCATCCAGGTACACAAATACAAACCGGTTGAGCATGTTCCACAACACATCATTAACCAGGTTCTGGAAAACAACGGGAGCATTAGTCAGTCCAAAAGGCATCACCAGATATTCATAATGACCTGACGAGGTGTTAAATGCTGTCTTTCATTCATCCCCCTGTCAGATACGAACCAGGTGGTATGCGTTGCGAAGATCCAATTTGAAAAACCAACAGAAAGGGAAGCGGATACCTATTCTTTACAGTGATCTCATTAAGTCCACAGTAAACAATGCAAGGTCGGAGAGTCTCGTCTTTCTTCCCCACAACACATCTTTAATGTAAAGATCCATGGCCTCTCTTTCAGGAGCGGATAATGAATATAATCGAACTCTAGGAGGTGAGGTGCCAGGAAGCAAGTCAATAGCACAGTCATATGGCCGATGCGGGGGTAAGGCTGTGGCTTTGGCCTTATTAAAGACCTCCTTATATTCCCTAGGAACGTTGGCCGGCAGAGAGGATACAGGTGTACCAGGTAGCGGGTTGGGTAATCCCGCTGACTGAAGACAAACGGAGTGACAAGAGTGACTCCACCCCAGTATTGGCCCAGTGTGAGGATTATGGCGTCGCAACCAGGGGTAGCCCAAAATTAATGGAATCTTCGAAGACTGAATTAGGAAAAATCCTAGCGTTTCTTGATTGTTCCCAGAGACCAATAGGGTTACGGGACTGGTCCGGTGGGTTGCGGTACCCAGGAAGTGTCCATCCAGGGCCCGTGCAGGAACCGGTTTGAGTAGGGGAACTCGTGACAACCCCAACTGAAGAGCCAAAGTCTCGTCCATAAAACTGCCGTCTGCCCCAGAGTCAATGAACGTAGTTAAAGTCTGTGGCCCCCCAGGAAGCAGCAGCTGGACATGGACAAGCGGGCGATTGATGGAGAGACCCCTCTGTAAGACTCAACAGTACTCCTCCAGCTACTGCTGAGCCTGTCCTTTTAACGGACAGACCAATGCAACATGGCCCGAAACCCCACAATACATACAAAAGTTCCTCCTTCGACGCCGTAGCCTCTCCTCAGGAGTGAGATGAGAGTGGCCAATTTGCATGGGTTCACTGGAATCTGTTGTGGAACTGGAATCTGTTGTGGATACAGAGAGCTGTGGTAGCTGGGCATCAAGAGGAAGGCAAAGAGGACTCGGGTAGCCCACTCCCTCCGATGAGCTCGAACTCGCTGATCAACCCGGATTAACATATGGATTAAATCATCCAAGTTTACTGGAAGCTCCCAAGAGGCGAGCTCATCTTTCATGTGCTCGGCCAACCCGTGAAGGAAAGCCTGGTGCTGTGCAGGAGAGTTAAATCCACTCTGCCGAGCAAGCATCCGAAACTCAATGGAATAATCTGCCACTGAACGGGATTCCTGGTTTAGTTGAAAAAGACCCCTGGCCGCCGCGCCCTCCTGATCCTCAGCATCAAACACCTTCTGGAGTTCAGTCGATAAGGACTGGAAACTAGAGCAGGCCGGGTACCTCTCTCCCACTCTGCGGTTCCCCAGAGATGTACGCGCCCGTCAGGTGATTAATGACAAATGCCACCATGGCTTTCTCTGTGGGGAATGTGTTGGGTTGCAGAGCAAACAGGATTGAACAGTTGACCAGAAAGGGATTACCACCATCTGCCTCTCTGGAGTAACGTTCTGCAATCCCGACCCGAGGCTCCTGGACCGGGATCGGTTGAACCACCGGGGAAACAGGATCTTAAGGTGGAACGGAGGCCAGACTCTCTGTGGTCTTCGGAATACTCGATAGCTGAGAAGACAGGAGATGGATCTAATTTGACATGGCATGGAATGTGTCTTCCTGTTGAGACACAATCCGCTGGAACCCGGCAGAAAAAGTGTAAATTTGGGCTGCATGATTTTGGAGAGTTTCTTCAATGATGATGAACAAATTTATTACTTTCTCTGCTTTGGCTGAGTCCATCTTGGCCAGATCGTTCTGTAATGTGGGACTGAAGACTCAAAAGCGTACAAGACAGTGAAGGTTCTTTATTAAAGTACAGATAGTGACAGGAAGCTGGATAGGGGATCTGAGACTGTAGTCCGTGCTGAGGAGGATGGCTGAATAGAAGTTCTGAACTGGAACCAAGCCGAAGAGCTGGACCGTGATCTGCTGCCGAGCTGGTGATTGAGGCCAAGCTGGAGAGCTGGGTTGAGAGTTGGAGTGAGCCGTAGAGCTGCGTCGAAGCCTGGAGCCGAGCCGGTGACTGGGACCAAGCCGAGGAACTGGACTGATAGCTGGAGTCCAAACCTGGAGACCTGGAGCGAGGGCTGGAGCGAGGGCTGGAGCGAGGGCTGGAGCGAGGGCTGGAGCGAGGGCTGGAGCGAGGGCTGGAGCGAGGGCTGGAGCGAGGGCTGGAGCGAGGGCTGGAGCGAGGGCTGGAGACATTCACACAAAGTATGCTAAACGATCTGGCAGGGAAGAGGTGGACAGGAGAGGTTTAAATACCTCACTGATGGTAATAGGCTGCAGGTGCTTGGGACAGGTGGCAGAGATGAGATGAAGGAGAGAGAAGGAAAGTGGAGCGGATCCCTGAGAGACACGGAGTGGATCTGACAGTAGATTCATGTCCCGCTATTGTGTCTTTCTTTCGCAGATTTGGCCTGTTCTCAGGGTACAGGATTAACGTATCAAAAGTGATTGCTTCCTGTCAATAAACCTAGCAACACAGCTCTCTCAATCTGACATTCCTTTTAAACTAAGCCCTTCTGGGTTTCGGTATTTGGGGTTCAATGTAGACAGGACTTTTAAGTCCCTCTACTCTGCAAATGTTCCTACCCTCCTCACTGGGGTAAAGGCTGATTTTCAGAGATGGAGTGCTCTCCCTCTCTCTCTCTGATAGGGTGAATTAATGTGATTAGGATGAATGTCCTACCGAAATATTTGTTTTTATTTCAAAATCTACCTATTTTTTTTTAGCAAAAAGCTTTTTTAAGTCCATAGACAAGACCATTTTTCATTTTTTGTGGAATGGCAGGATTAATAGAATTACATTATCAAAGTCTGTTCTCAATTGGAAGCACAGTCATGTCCATCATCCTCTTTACTTGCTTTACTGACTGATTCAGTCACAGTCCGTCCCTCTGGCCTTACCTGTAACTCAGTTGTTATCAACACTTATAAGACATGGTTCCAGTTAAGAAAGCATTTTCCCAAATTTTTGGCAGTTTTTGGAGTTATTTTGACACAATGTCTAAGGTTCTCTCAGTCACAGCCTGTGTTTCTCCACATGTGGCCATCTTTGGCCTTCCTGAGGAATACACACAGTATTCATCAGCACAAGTGGAGGTTCTTGCTTTTACCTCCCTAATTGCCAGACGTCATGTCCTCCTACATTGGAAGTCAACAACAGCCCCTTCCAACTCCCAGTGGCTCCATGAAGTCATGCTCCAGGAGTGGTTGCCTAAGTGCCAGCACTGATCGACTGAATATTTAAGGGAAAGACTTTAAGTCGTGTCAATGTACATGCAGCCGATCCCCCTCTCTTCAGAGCGTCTCTCTCTGTCCCTGGCAGCAACGTCCCATGTGTTGGAGGACTCGATGAAACTGTAGAAACGTACCATCATTTTGTAACATTACATATAATTTTCTAAATGAAAGCATATTGTTCTTATCAGATTTGAAGTTAGTTTAACAGGGGAAAAAAAAGGTCTATTTCTTGTATTTAAAGTTTATAAAACTCAATCAGTAAAATAACTTAAAGGCTGGAGTGGATAAGCCAAATCTGATAACAGTGCTGATTCCTGGAGTATGCTCAGCCAAAAAGTCATTATCAATGTAAGATAACCATATTCTCCTCATAGTGTTTGACTAATAATTACACAGCCATAAACAAGCAAATTATTTTACCCACTCATTTTATTTCCATGTTAAAACGAGGCTTATTGAGTTATTAAAGTTTAAGTTATTGACGGTCTCTTTTCCTTTGTGGGGCCTGATGTTCTTGTCCTGCTTTAGCGCGTCTCACTGAAGAGAACATGTTCTTCTTTTGGAGTCTGAGGCTGTGATCCATTGTTTGAGAAGAGTCCAGGACAGGTTTGTCTCCACTTTGATGCTGTAGCCTTCAGAGTGTTTTGTTGTGTAGGTCATCTCACCACAGATGTCTTTCTGGATTTAAGAAGGAAATTATGAATAACTATATAAATTACACCCGCGACCCCTGACGGGACTAAGCGGTAGAACATAAATGAACGAACAACTGTATAACTTACAATGGTTTGAATTAAAAAATACATGAATACGTACATATCTTTGGTTTGATTTCTTTTTGCTCATCATCTTCACTTATTTTTTCTCCTTTTATTGTTCCCGGCTTTTCTTCACCTTATCTACAGCATGGCTCCTATTTTCACCTGTAAAACAGAGACAGTAATGAAACAAATGCAGTGCAAATTTATCTAGACATGTCTGCTATATCAGACTGTCACATGTATTAAATAGATACACATTTAAAATAAATCTTGTGATGTTTAGCTTTTAATATCATCTGCATCATCTCCTAAAAGCATGAAAATAAATGAGGCCAGTGAGTTTAGTCTGAGGAGAATATATCTGAACATTTGAGTTTAGATAATTATTTAAAACATTTAAATACATGATAAGAAAACAGTTTTGTTTTGTTTCTTCTTTCTTATTCCCTTTACTTTGCATTTCATCTCTTATATTCTTCTTCATGTGGCGTTATTACTGTGCCTTACACTTTTTGCTTAATTCCATTTTCTTTACGACAACAATATGTCTTCCATTTTAATCTCTAGAAGAAATGGTGAGAGTAAAATAAAGAAATGCACCATTCTTCATGACAACATCAGATGGAGACATGAAGGCAGTAAAAATGTTGCCACAACTCTCTCTTGTACCGGAGACAGTCCTCTTCTATTGTGTTTAAAGAATAAAACCTTGTGCTGCTTGGTGTATTCTCTGAGTCTGCAATAATAATTACCTTTAGTGTGAATCTGGCGAGTCCTGCCCCTCCTCCGCTCCATCGAACACCACTTTCTTCACTGTAAGAGAAAAGAGATAAATTCATTTATTACACTTGACTTAGACCGACCTGCTTCCTTCAAATGTGTGTTCATAAACCTGATTAATACTAACATTGCTTCCACTTTTCTCTGAGCTTTCTTTCCTCTCTTTCATGGTTCTCTATGTGCTTCAATTCTTTACATTATTTCCTTTCTTTGCGTTTACTCTTCTCTCGTCGATTCACAAGCTCTTGGACAATATTTACTGCCGTGTCTTTACTGTCGGTCACCTTTGTAAAAATCAAAAGAAAAAAATGGCATGTGAATCTGTGAAGAAGAGTAAATCAAGCATAGGTAATGAACACTCATCTTTTACATGCTCACTTATTTATTTCCTTTTAATGTGTTGCTTTTATTTTTAATATTTGTGTTTTTATAAATATATCTAGATCCAGACAGTGTTAATCCAATCTAAAACATTGAGCAAATATCTCAAAAGAAACATGTTTTAGGCTCTCATTATCATCTGAGTAAAGTCAAAGATACTAAAGTCTAAAATACATAGAATTAAGTAAATTGTGTGGTTAACATGTGTTAAAATGTTTTACACCTGTCATGGATAAAACACTTAACATCCATCTCAACAAGATACTTACCTTTGCATTTTGCACAAAACAAACGACATGTAACTTAGCACCAACATAAAACAAACTTTTTTTTGTCCTTTTTTTTTTTTTTGACAAATCAGCAAAATCAAACATAACAAGCTACTAACACATTCAATATTTTTCAGATTTTTTCAAACCATAAAACCACCACAAAATCACCAAAAAAAACACCACAAAACCACCACCAGACAACACTCACTAACACAACTTATTTTAAAATGTAACAAAAACTTGATAAAAAATAATTTATACTTAACCCAGATTTTCAGTGACACAAACCTCAAAAGAAAGAGAGAGGGCATCAGATCTTAAAGAGCGAAATCAGCAGAAGGAGGAGAGAGAGGGGAGAGAGGAGGGGCAGGAGGGGAGGCTAGTTAAAGCTCAGCTTAGAGACCTTAGCAGGAGGAGAAGAGGCAGGAGAGCAGGATAAGGAGCTGGAGCCACGCTTACGGCTCCTTTTAGAAGAACTAGAGAGACCAGAGGAGTGAGGGAGGAGAGAGGGGGAGGAGGAGGAGCTAGATCCAGAGCTGGAGTCAGAATCAGAGCCATTAGTAGGAGGAGAGACGGCAGGGGTGAGGGTGGAGAGGGGAGGAGCAGGGGAGGGGAGACGGCAGGGGTGAGGGCGGAGAGGGGAGGAGCAGGGGAGGGGGACGGCAGGGGTGAGGGCGAGAGGGGAGGAGCAGGGGAGGAGAGACGGCAGGGGTGAGGGCAGAGAGGGGAGGAGCAAGGGGAGGAAAGACAGCAGGGGTGAGGGTGGAGAGGGGAGGAGCAGGGGAGGGAGACGGCAGGGGTGAGGGTGGAGAGGAGAGGAGCAGGTGGGAGGGAGCTGCAGGTCGAGGAGTTAGAGCTCAAGTTAGGACTCTTAGCAGAAGGCAGATAAAAGAAAGTGGAGCAAGGAGGAGCAGGAGGGAGAAGAGCAGGGGAGGAGGAGCTGCAGCTAAGGGTGAGGATCCTATTTTGAGACTTAGGGGGTCGAGTGGTGCGAGGGGGGGATACAGAGGGGTAGAAGGGGGAGGAGGAGCGAGAGGAAGAACTAGAGTCAGAACCAGAGGAAGAGCAGGAGCTTGAAGAGGAGGAGAGGGTGTCAGAAACCTTAGCCTCAGGTGGAGGGATCCTGCGCAGGATCAGGAGTGGGCTGCCAGGTCTGGTGGGGTTTGGAGCCAGGACACAGGTCCAGCTGAAGCCCTGTGTCTCCTGTGGAGAGACAGACATTAAAGCACTGTTAGAGGGCCTTGTGGAGGAGGCAGGTGTAGATGGAACAGTGGGGGTGGAGTGTGTGAGCAGCCTGCGCAGGAGGAGCACATCAGGACACCCGGGCTTCGTCCAGGAGACGCGCTGGGCCATTTTGTGAAGATCTGAAAAGAGTTAAAATTCAGTTAAAAAGTCATTAAAATTCAGTTAAAATACTGCTGCATGTCATAGTTACACAATTATTATTTTCAAATACGACACATATTGGTGTAATGCTCCATAAATATACTTTTTATGTCAAAGTGTTAAAATAGTGTCACTGGTTTAAGTCAATCATGTGAATTCTTTATAGTGACAAACTCTGACAGGTTTTAACAGATAAAAGGTGCAATAGACACATTATTGACAAAATCTCTTTCATAGTCACAAGGTTTACATTGAAATGCAACAAATCTAAAGTTACAGTAGAACACAAATGGTGTTACTTTAAAGAGGTTATATTTAAGTGCTTTTTGTATTTCAGATGGTTATAGTCTGTTTCAGTTCTTACTTTATTGTTTCATGTCTATATGACTTGTACAGCACTTAAGCACACAGCTAAGCTTGGTTTTAAAAATGTTTTGGAATTAAAGTTTGACTTTCACTTATTATTGCTTTCCACGCCTGGACAGATGGGCTAGCCTAAACAATGTATTATTTTGTTACTGTTTTAATTTGAATAAAGAACAGAAACTATGTCCAAGTGTATAAGACTTTATGAATATACCCAATTACATTAAAAGCTCAAATACAAACACAGTGTAGGTCTAAACATAACCTCTTGGCCTAAGCACAGTGGTCTTTACTTGTACATGTCAATTATTTACCAAACAAATCAACTATTTTTACTCATCATCACCAGTGTTGCTTTTAAATTGATAATTCTGTATTGTAGTCCTATCAAATAGCCTAACTAATCGTTGAGCAGATAAAAAGCGACACATTTTCTAGTAAATTTACTATAAAACATACCGTAATCCTGATAAATGCTGATTTTGCTTAAAAGTATTGGTCGCTATGTTGGGCCGTGTAGTAGTAATGATAAAGCCCACTGAAAATAACGTGAAAATGTAAAATTATTAAGTCTCACCTTTTTTTCTCAAAACGGTCTCGTAGTCCTGGTCAGTGGGTGCTCAGCAGATGTCTTAGTAGAAAAAGTCCGGAGTTGAAGTCTCTTTTTCCAAGAAATCGTCGAGTAAAACTCAAAATGTGCGTTATTTTCTCACAGCAAAGTTTGCAAATTTGCAATGACGCTTTTTCGCTCGAACAGATGAACTTAGCAACCAGCACCTGTAGCCTACGTGCTTACGTCAGCACGTGCGCCACTGTGTTTCAACTGGTTCTTTATATCAAGTATTTAATATATGAATTAATAATAACATGGCCATAGTGTAAAGTGTTGAAACAAACTATGTTCTATTATTCTGTCTTGTGTCTTAACCTTGTTACAGCAGCGCCGAGATCCTAAACTGGCAGATGGCTTGCCAGTTCACCAGCCACAACCACCAGAGGGCGCTTTTAGGGCTTTCCACTTTTAAAAGTGACAGACCACTTTTGATGGTTTATGATGACAGACGGCCATGGTTCTAGCCTCTACGAAAACAGTCCGACCGTCCGGCCACTTTTGTTAAAACGGCTGCTTGGACTTTGGCCACGTATCCTAATGTATATGCGACTTTACTCAACAGGTCAGAGAAAAATAGCCTATTTATATTATTAAAAATGCACACACATGATTGAAATAGAAAGGGCGTTTTGACAGCTGTAAGACATGTTTGTGAACATCGTTAATTATGTGCTCATCTATACAAACTATGTGTTTGGTACATTACTGTTAGCCTAGCCACTTAGCCAGACCGGTAAATCGAGCTCAGAGTTATTTTTGGACTTAGAACGCAAATGACCACCAATTATTTGACCTTTATGTTAATATATTAATTTGTACGTTTTTATACAATGTGCTATTCACGTTTTAGGAGAAATAAAGAAGTGAATAACATGATTCTATTGTAGTCTCTTTTTAATGCCACCTCCTTTTGGATGCCATTTTAATCAGAGGTCAGGTCACTTTCTAAAAGGCAATGTTTAAATACAATGGCTTCTTATATTTTATTCTTATAAGTATGCAGTTTTATAATATAAATCTTTCAATGGCATAGTATTACACACATTGTGCTCTACTTGGTTCAAACACTACTCTATATTCACCAAAAGAGGGCGACAAAGACTTTATTTACTCCATGTATCAATGGTGTATGGGCTGTAGTCTGCAGACAGACCCCTTGACGAATTGGTCGTTCTGACAAGGCCAGTGCCTTAGGTTTAGATTTAAATATCTTACACTGTTAAAAAATAACTATAAACTCCTCGTTGGTAAAAACTTTGATAATTTAACTGATATAAAGTAATACACCATAACATATTTCCAACAATTTGCAGCTAAACAACAAAAGGTGTTTTTTTTAAAAAAAAAGGTGTTTTAAAAGTGGCCGGCTAAAAAAGCTCTCTGTGTTTGTTGTGGCCTGTGCCAAGTGTTTGGTCATTATTAAGTATTACTGTATAGTGTAAGATATTGAAATTGCCATCATTACTGCATCCTAATGTAAACCTACAGCAATGGCATTATCTAAACTGTTGGACTGCCCTCACCTTGAACAACAAAATGAAACCTCCACATGACTACTTTTGGAATCCCAATTTTCTCTGAAAGCAGCATTGTTTGTTTCGATTAGGGTGTGATGGATTCAGATAATGTGATGTAGAATGTAGCCACATACAAGATACAATCCGAGTAAAGATTTATTTATTTGTATTATATATTTTGACATAAACACACACACACACACACACACACACACACACACACTCACACACTTCCATCTCCACTTGGGGCACAAAGCGGCCCACAAAACCCAGGATGTGGTGGGGAGCTATAGATGCCCTGGAGTTCTCCACACTTTCCTTTGCCAATACAACCTGGAAAAAAAATCTTTGTCACAGACTTCTTTTTAAATAGTCACAATCTGAGATTTAAAATAATAATTAGCTTCACAAATATATAATGAAACGTTTGTATCTCCTGGGAAGGACTTGTACTAATTGTATACATCTGCTGTAATTGCTTTTGGAAATCTGGTCCAGTTTTTTTAAGATCTATTACACCTTTAAATACATTTGTACATAAGTGTTAATTTAGTTTGTTTAAAAGTCTTTAAATCTATCTTTCATATTACAATTGGAATAGACGGTCTACTTACTGTTCTGCCATTTATAGTGTATGTCTTTGAGAAATGTTTCCTGTGTCACAACTGATTTAAACCTTTTACAGGTAGCTGCCACGTTTGCAATGGCTTTGTCTCCATCCATTAGAACAACTTCTGAAAAAATCTTCTGTAGAAGATTGCTTGAAAGTTGCAGCAATACATTCAAAAATGATCTTTTTGAGCATTGGTTGTCATTAATAGTCAGAACATAAGTATTTACATCTTCTATGGTGATTGTTGACATGTTGCTCTTGATCGTCAATATGCAGCCTGTAGGTATAATTGCACAATTATTAGTAGTAGTGTTAGTAATTGTTTGGCCTTCTCCTGCTCTCAGACGACAGTCCCAGGCTTACCAGTATGTGTCACTGGGAGGAGTGGTATGCTTTAGGATCCATTCTGCTTCATGGCGATATATGTCAAAATGATTTCTCAGCCACTGAATTATGACCTGTAATAAAAATATATTGCTACACAAGTGCAACAACCCAACCAAATTGTAAAAATCATCAGAAATGATCTTACTTCTGGCAAAATAACCTCTGCCACATCCTCTTCTTTCTTTAGGGCATCCATGTCTTTACCAACCAGCTTGTGAATCCTGCCTAAAAGCTGTTCAGGCTAAAAGTGAAAAATATACATTTGACTTTTATGTTAAACTCAAGTGTGTTTTATGCAATTTTGTCTTGCACAATAAAAATTAGTGGTGATGAACTGAAGGCTTACCTTTGTGTCCTCAAACACTGTCAGGTGGGCAGAATAGTTTATTCTAAGGAAGTCTGCACAATGGGTTTTTGAATATGTACATTCTCCCTGACTGAATGCACCCAGACTGAAGATCTTGTTCCAGTGCCTATATTAATAACAGTTTATGCACATTTTAGTTTATGTACTAAATTGTATCAATGTCTTTCTATAAACGTATACCTGGATTTGTTGGTCAGACATTATTGTGTCAACATCAGCTGACTCCATTAAGTCTTTCATCCTGCAAATGGTTAAAGTACATTAGTGAAGGCCATTAAGTACAAATAAAGCGGTCTTTGTTTGGGGGATGCTATTTGAGAAGAACAGAAAAGGTTAGAGGGATTGTTTTGTAGATTTATCTATAAGAAAGGGTGCCCATAAAGGAGCTCGTTGTCTTGTATGATGAAGTCTGTAGTAACAATAGTATTTCAAAGTGCTAAGACATGTATGAGAGGTAAATGAGCAATTTGGTATTAATTTGATTCAGCTTAAAAAATTGTGAGGACATTAATATTTGTGGTCAGGAGTCAGGAGTGAAGTGATGAGTTGAAGAGGTACGGACTAGCAGGTCAAATTGTGTATAGAAGAGTGTAAGGTGTGCTGGTTAAAAATGAAAAAGGAAAGTGTTTACATGATTTTAGGAGACCAGATGATTATGCCAAGTCTGTTTATTCATGATTATGATGATTTTTAATCAATATAGGAAGAGCTGATGCTGTTTCTTAAATTCAGAGGACAGACATTATGGTGGACTTTTACAGGTTTTATAGGTGAATACATAGATAATGGAATGAAGACAGCACATTTTTAAGACAGAGGAGTATTAATGGAGGGAAATAATGAGGACATAAAATGCACTCATGCAAGAGAAGAGGATAGAGGTTTACAGAAATTGATAAGAAGAGCTTCAGAGAAACACACATGTTGTTTATAAAGGGTGCACAGCATACTTACATATTTGGATCAAGTGTCTGATGACAGCCACAAAAAATTTTTTTGGACCAGTCTCCTGTACACCTGCACATGCAAAGTGTATCCATTTTGTGCAGTTTTCACACTTCAGCCATAAAAAATGTTTTGTTTCTCTGTGAAGTGCTCTGTTAACACATAAACATCATCATCATTTAATATTGTGTGTATGTTGGATATCAAATATGCAGATTGAAATTACAATTCAAACTACAAAAAACACAATAATAAAAAAAAACTAAATATACTTCACCTCAAAGTGCCCTTTTCACGCTGGAAAGTACAGACTCCTAATGACCAGGACAAGCATTCAGAGTTAGAGTCTTTTTTCTTTTTTTCTTTAAGAACTATTTTTTCTTCTTCATCAGCCCTTTTTTTATTTCAGCATCTGTCTTAGGAAAATCCTACATCACAGAGGGGAAAATAGTTAATGTATGGTAACTTCTATTAAAAGAACAGAAACAAAAACACTTACCTCAATACTGAGGCCTTTGATCATTTGTGTAGCATGATATATTCGGAGGGCCCTACACTGTGTGAGTGTCAGAGCGTGATCAGAAACTTTGATGGTTCTTACCTCATTCTCAGCTGCCTGTTAGTTTAAAAATATAAATTATTTTCTGTAGAATACTTATTATACATTGAAACAAATAAAAAATACATTTATTTGTACATACAGAACACACAAAGATGCCACAGTTATCACTATCTCTCTGTCTCCACTGTTGAGGAACAGTTGTCTGCCATCCTGTAAGGCCTCCATGGTTTC
Organism: Neodontobutis hainanensis; assembly: GCA_024349245.1. Taxonomy (NCBI): domain Eukaryota; kingdom Metazoa; phylum Chordata; class Actinopteri; order Gobiiformes; family Odontobutidae; genus Neodontobutis; species Neodontobutis hainanensis. The sequence continues at coordinate 77,307 of JALDNG010000727.1, forward strand.
TGAAAACATTACTGTAGTCATTTTGTTAAATGTCACATCTTTATAGCAACCACGGTGATGTACACACACAATTGTATTAATAACACACCTCAGAAGAGCCATGTCTTCATTGCTGATTGTTGAGTGTGTTTTTAATGAGTCATATACCCTTATTTCTTTTTTTGTGAAATCCAAAACCTACCAAATAAAAAATTAATCAAGTTATTAATGAGTGCATGGTTTAAATGGGACCCATAATACATACCCACAGAACAAAGTGATTCCCTGTCTCCGATGTTTGGTGTCCTACTAGCCTTGGCAAAAATATTCTATCTGCAGTCTGAAAGTGTACAATTATATTAGCATAAAACACATACAGAACATTTAAAATAATGTATTGTTTACTTTCAAGAACTTCAACGTGGAATCTTGAACTTGATGATGTGTAAACCAGTCTCGGCTCCAAATAACAAAATCAAAATTTGCTAAACTTACAGACTTAGAAGAGGCAAAAGATATTGATTAGGATGAATTATTAATTATTAACAAAAGATAATAGTTATTTCAACTGCACAATTCAATAATTTTACCTTTGTGCATGTCTTGGCTATCTGTGCCACTCTAAAATGAACTGCCTAGATAAAATACAATGTCAGGACAAAATGATTAAACACACAATGATGTTAGTATCAATACAAATATTTATAACAACTTTAGGTTGAACTTACATCATCAGTTAACCAAGGCATTCCCCGGGACACTCGATCCAGCAGATTTAAAGGACAAACACTTTTAATGTCTCTGATAGTAACTGGGAACTTTTTCCCAATTTTGGTAAAGGTGATGGTTTCGTTGCGTCCCCCAGAAAGTATTGTTTTTAAGAGAGCCTACCAAAGGAAACAATTGCAATTACAAAAATATATATGTGTAATTTTATTAAAAATAGTACTGAGTAAAATACTATTTCACAAACCATGTCATCTTCAGTGGCAGAATAATTACTTAAGCTAAATGTCTCTGCTGATTCAGAAGAATGTTGTGATGAGACAAGAGCCTTAATCTCCTTGTTCTTTGCTAATAAGTTAAAGACAATTGTTTTGTTAAATGAATTTTTGTTAATAAATGCTGCAGATAATATAAACCTACCAGAAGATTCGAAAGTTGCAATGGTCTCCCAAAACAAGTGGGATGGAAGACTGTTTTTCCACAGCAGTCATGAAGTGGCTGTTTATGGCAAAGTTATGAAGTTCCACTAAGACTCGTATTGTCTGTTTGAAGTGAATTTCATTCATCTGAGTAAGAGAGTATCTAATGGCAGCTAACTCTCGGTTGAATTGTTTGGCAACTGATGAATTTACATGTGCACGTAAATCAGGACACAAGTTTAGCCTCCTCATTTCTTCTTCTGGTCTTTTTTGTTTTTTCTGATGAAAACGATCATACAGTGCATATCGTTGCACTGTTTTTGTGACGGTGTGGAGTGATCCATGGGTTGGCATCAAGGGAGGGAGGCTGCAGTGATGAAAAGTTCAGATTTTTTACCCATGGCATTTCAACTTTAAGTTCTTTAGAAATTGCTTTGACAATGTTCTCACTTGTGGGTATACACAGTCTACCATCGTTTGGCTGAAAAAAGAGTTGTTTACTTCGATTGTTCATGTGTCTAGCAACTTGGCCAGACACATCTGAAATAAAGCATGTAGGAAATGTCTTGAAACTTAAAAGACCGTGTACATGGTCCCTTGCAGATTCAGTCCAGTTCAAAAAGTTGATATAATACACCACTCCATGATGGCAGGAGAAATGCAATACACCACCTGAAAAGAAGAATTTTTATTTTTGGATAGAAATATATACAGCTTGTATTACCAAAATCTGGCTTCAAACTTACCTCCAGTTTTTTGACCTTCATTAAGAGCTTTGGATAAATGTCCTTAAAGTTCACCAGCTCTTCTAATCTATTTATGAGGTCAGTGATGCTGCCTTCATCTGAGACCCCTAGAGCAAGACATGCCTCTTGTAGTTCTTCCTTTCGAGGCTATAACCATCCAGACTACACTGGGTGAGTGCTTTATTCCCAATAAGCTTTGCGAGTCGTTCATTTTTAACATCAGGTAAGTGTGTAGCCAGTGTATTGACATGTGTGTTTGGTGCTGGCTGTCCTTGTTGTATGTCTTTACTTGTTGCGGTTTGGGACGTTACTTGTCTCTTGACAGAGATCGGCTCCAGTTTCCCTGACGAGATGACTTCCTTAAACAGCCTACTGCTCGATGTCCCTCTTCTCCACAGTAAAAGCAGTGAGGACAATCAGGACGATTTTGTTCAAGATACAATGCACAGCCACGTTGTTTTGTGTTCTCGTCACTTGCTTTGCTTTTCATGTGTTGGCTCATTTGCTCTGCTTTTTGTGATTGCAGATATACTTGTTAACTCTTCAACTTTTTAAAACCAGTTGTTGTATTAGGTCTGTCTTTTATCATTTCTCTTCACACAAGTGTCGTCTTTTGTCACAGGGCTCTGAGCAGCATTCACTTCAGTGAACCTTGTGCATGGGCACCTCTGGGGCGTGTCACTGGACCTAGGCGTCGCTGCCTTTTCATCACTAATTACTTTTTTGAGATGTTTGAGTATTGCTTCATGAGTAACTGAAGGGTCAGCTAGTAATGGTTTTAGTTCTCTTTGAATGTCACTGTGTTTGTGTCCTAGCCCGATACACAGTATGGAGAAACACATCTTGGACCGTACTAGCAGAGTACTTTACATCTATGGCTATGTTTTTGAGGCAAGCAGGATCTTCTGCTTAAGGCCTATGACTCGATAGAGGAACTGCTGGGGTCTCACCCTCACCTTGCTTAGTGCACATTAGTTCTTGGAACAAATCTATGTTGGTCTGTTCATGAAAGTGGGAGTGCAAAAGTCTTTTATTTCTCCTACTGTCAGTTCATCTTTAGTCATCAGCATGTCTTTGAAATGACCAGGTTTGATAACTCTTAAGACAGTTCTGACTATTTCAGCATCGCTCAACTGATCTTTAAACCCTTCTTCGATCTGACAACAAACATTGTTATAGCTTATTTCTGATCTCTTGGATTTTGAACTCTCTACGGTGGAGGTATGAGAGATCTCTGAGTGACACAACTTTTTCATGTGTGGGATTTTCAGTTGAGTTGTTTTGTGCTCTAAACTGCGATTTAGGCTGTATTTTTACAGTGACTGCAGTACAGGCTGAGCAGCGACTGTGGGCATGTACTGTCAGATTCTTTTACTTAGCTCCTCATAACTAGTAAGCAGCTCCTGGATTTCTGTACTGTTTGCGCTCACAACTTAGTGGGGATCAGTCATTGTGTCCTCTGTTTCATTTTACTGTAAGTTATCATTAATCTGACTTTGAACAGTGTCATTGTTCTGGGTGTCTGGGGACGGGGCTATTGGTACTAACAAATCACGACTTTGGATGAGCTCATTAATAACATCTTTGAGCTGTAGCAAATATGACATCCCCATGTCTTCAGACTCAAATAAAGTTTTACTGCACATAACATCACTGATGATGTCATCACTGATACTGGAAACAACTCTCCTCGTCCCCTGACGTAAGACCTGGCTGGTCCCCTCCAGTAATGGGCCCCAGGGCTTTGGCAGTCTGGAACAGTTCATCCGGTGATAGGGTGAGCAGGGTTTTCTGGACGCCCCACATCAAGTTTCTCCTCTCACCATCAGCCATGGCTGTCTCCCTTTCACATAGTCACACACCGTCTCCCCGTACGGGCCACCAAGAAATTGTAGCAGGTATTGGCCGGTGGACCCACTACAAGTTTAAAAGTACGGGGCTGTAAAAAAAGAAGAAATGAGACGGACCCACGATCAGTTCTTGTTCTCTTTGGCTGCATCTGCCGGTCTGACAGAGCAGCGCCAGAAGAGCACATGCCGTCTCACAAGGGCGCTGCCACCTTGTGGCAGAAAATGGTACTGCACCACATCACATTTTCACATTTAATGTACATCAATGATGAAACCACACAATAATGAAATTAAAACAATGTGACTGACCACACATTGCTGTGTGTCACATAGACGTAGATGTGTAAAAAACAGAGCATGAAGCCACTGTTTCATTAAGTCTAAATCAGACACAAATGCTGACTTGGATTCTGGTAAAGTTTCAATTCTGGTTTTACTGGATCCCACTGTGGCATTTGACACGGCGGTGTCAAATGAGTTTGACGAGGCAGAGCAGGAGAGAATAGATTAGAAAAATTCCTGAGAGGATCTTGACTGGTTTCAGGGGACTGAGGATAAAACGGTCTCATAAATCTGTAGTTTCTTAGCTGTAGGTTTGTGTCCTGATTGCTGTTGAACAAGCTCCAGTGGCGCAATCGGTCAGCGCGCGGTACTTATAAGACAGTTACCTGCAGAGTAATGCTGAGGTTGTGACATCGAATCTCACTTGGAGCAGCTTTTCTTAAAAAAACAAACATGCATGCATAACTTTTTGGTGACTTTGGTTTGTTTCAGTAAGGCTATCATATTTGAATATATATATTTTAAAGTTCCCTTCCTGTTGCTCTTCCTTAATGTTTTAAATCCATCGCATGTCTCATCTTGTATAGGTCACAAGTTCAAACCATGGCCACTGATCCGCTCTCTAGTTGTTAGGAAGTGCGTGCCACTCCTCCAGGTGTGTGTGCTGTATGTCACTGCCATCTGGCCCAAAAGTCCGCTTCCTACCGTGTTTCCAAACAGGAAGCAAGAACAAATCCTTGATGATACAGGTCAGTAGTTAAATTGTCTCTGTGGGGTTTCTTTGCAAAAGGCAGCCGCAGCCCACAGCGTCCTGCCATCTCCACACTCTGTAAACCCAGAAGCTCAAAATAATTAAAAAGACTGAGTGGTAATGTTATAGAAATATTTTATATCCTTATATTTCACCAGAGAGACACGGAGACCGATTATAATTTAACAAGCAATGGTCAGGATTTAATCCTTGCAAGGATGAGCAAAGCAGACACAGTAACAAGGGTACAGCGAGAGGTTTGCTTAAAGATGTAAACATAACATGAGATTATATACAGCACAGTGACGTCCTTGGTGAGAGGCGTTCACAATGGTCCAGGAGCAAGAGTCCCATGACAAGCCATGTCTCAGTCTAGTTATGTCTACTCCATGCTTGGATTAGCACGAAGGAATATGACATGAATTTGACATGACCTGAAGAGACCTATAAACCCCAGTAACAATAAACATTAAAATTAAAATTCTTATAACATTCCCCCCTCTTTATGCTGATAGCAATTAGCATAAACAATCTACTAGCTTGAGTGTGAGTTGTTTACTTTTGACAAAAGCGAAAACCCAGCAGGGCATCTGACCTAGCCTAAATACACTTGACCATTTGACCTAACGCTGGGAAAAACTCTTTGTCCACCCCTTGCCCCAAGGCGGCGTCAACACACAAACATCAAGCATTAACTTTATGTAATCACTTCAACTGAATCTCAAACACATTTAAAATCAAAGACAAAATGATTATACAGGATATGTTTACAATCATTCAAAATCTAATTTGTAAAAGTCCATAAATCAAAACACAGTGTCACTCCAAAATAAAGTAGAAAAATATGCCAGAGTTTAAGCTGGTCCCCATCGGACTCAAGATCTCTGGCCTGTCCCTGTAACAAAAGAAAAACACATGGAGTGAGACTTATGCACATTCTTAATGATTAAAACCAATTCTCTTAAGCATAATAACTTCAATGAACCATAAGGCCCTTAGGACTGTAGTATGATCCGTCCTGGAGCTGTTGTCCCGTTGGTGAACTTGCAGATGTTAACGTCCCTCAGATATCAAAGTCTTCATCTGAGGTCAAAGCCTCGACCACAGTCGTTGGGCAGGTGCATGTCCAGGAATGTTGACCCAGCAATGGCCACATCCATCAATCTCACCAACAAGCTCCGGATACATGGAAATCAACACAAACAAAAGTTATAAGACATGGAAGACATGGAAGTACATCTCAATACATAATTAAAGTCTCAGTCACTTTTTCAAATATTTTGTAATTATTTTTTAAAACCAGGTCAAAATCAATTAATCTATTCCAGAATCCTCTGCCAACTCTTCTGCAGAGTGTGAAGCTCTTTCTTAAAGGCTTTAGTTATGCTGTTAACTAGACCTGAGTTACTTTGGATGACATCATGTTGTAGATCCCACCTTTTCAGCTCAAAGCAGCTCAGTGCTATTTGTTCTGTCCAGTCCTTGGACCAGTTTTAATTCATCTCCAGCTTCAATTCACAGCTACAGCATTTCTCGTCCAATTCATAACCCTTTGTTGGTTATAACTCTAATTAATTTAATCCACATTTGCATAAATTGTCTCAAATGTAAAATTCTAATTTCAATGCTAATTGAATTTTAGCCTTATTCATTAAGGACACCTTGAAGGACCCCCTGTTGTCGATGTAAACGGGGCTCTCAAATAAACCTGAAGGAACTGCTGTTTGGTTCCTAAGGTGTGAGTTTGTCCTCACGATGTTTTCCGTCACATTGTATGTGAACAAATAAAATGAGGATCCTTTAAGGACGCATGTTTCCGGTCAGCAGGCAATGCTGGTCTAATGGTCTTACTTTCACAAAACCTCCAGACTTCTTCTTTGCACTGCACCTGTCCCTGATCTCTCAGTTTGTCAGGTTCAGAGAGGTGTTACAGGACGTCCTGTCACTGGCCCTGCTCACAGGTGTACTCCAGGAGTAACCCAAGATGACTATAAGTTCAAAGAACCATGTTAATATTAGCTCTTACTAGTGTTCATATTAATTGTCAAATCCTCCCTTCTGGATAAAAACAATAAATAAAAATAAAATAAAAATAATAAACATAAAATCATAAAATGAAAGGCCAGTGCCATTGATCATTTTAAAATTTCAGTCTATCAATTATCGTTTCTAATTATTTGTTTTCTTTATGTTTTCCAAACAGCATCACTTTTCTTAAATGTTATATTTAAAACTTAATTTTGTTCAGTACAGTTTTAATTTTAGTTACCATTAGTTGTAGGTCTTTACTTGTAACTTTAAGTAGTATCATCCACAATCATAGTAATATTTTATTCAGTTGATGCAAACATAAATAATTTAAAAATTGATCAGAACTAGTTTCTCATGATCTATCGTCACAAAACTTTTTAGCCAAAGATTCTAAATTCTCAATCTAATTAGAAAATCCTCAGAATATTGTTCAATCACTTCAAATGAATTCCTTTAGAAATAAAATCCTCAGACCCCTCCCTTGGGAGTTAACCTTGTAACAGGACAGCCTCCTTCAGCTGCTCAAACACACCTCATCTCTCTCTCCTCCAAAACTCCATCACCATGTGACTGTCGTTTAAAAGAAAGACTTTTCATAAAATTAACAAAGTTCTGTGTCAATTTCTCTGCATTTACCCCCTATAATAACAATTCTTCAGGGGTTTGTTCAGTTTAGATTTGTTCCGCACTGTTTCTGTAAAACTCAGTTTTAACACCAGGTGCTCAACAAATAAAACAAACCAGTTTGTTTTTGTTTTTTTATCTAAAATGTTTATTCATTCCTAATTTCACGTTTCCAACCATTTTGCATCAGACTCTTTAAAAAGAAAACCCTTCACTCAATGTTAACCAGAAACTCAACCCATTAAGTGTAAAATCAACTCCACGTCTCTTCATTTATTCACATTCACCAAAATTGAACTCAGTAATAGTTAGTAATGTTAATTTAAAAAAATGCAAAGATTAAACCTCTTAAAATTTTAATCTTTAGTTTCCAAAGATTTCACTCAGTGTTTTCCATCACACTTCTAAGGTTCAACCAAAAATATTATTCAATTCTGTTCAAAAGGACAGACTATTGTGTTAGTCTCTAGTAATAATTATAATAATAATTCAAACGTTCCAACCTTTAAATCAGATTCATCAAAAAAACTTTTTTTCTTTAAATCACTTCAAGCAGTTATTAAACCCAGTGAGCACCTTGTCTTATGCACTTAAACTTTAACCATTTTTACAGTTTAACACTTTAACTTAAACTTTTCAAATAAACCACCTTCAATCCAGCAAGATTGTTTAGACAGCTTTAACTTAGATAAGTTTTCAATTCCCAGATTACAAATTTACCTTGCAGTTTAAAACTTTAATTGTAAGGATGACTCTTTTAGCATCTTAGCATCTATTATTTAGTTTTAGATATATACCTCTATTATTTAAAAACCCATTGGTTATTATTTATTCTGTCTTCATTTCAGTTTCTCTAATTACTTAGACAATATTTTTCTCAAACAATGTTCAACCCTCAGTTGTCGTTTAGTTTTCTAATTCTAAAAACAACATGGTCGTACCAAATAAAATTAAAGCAACTCCAAATGTAGACTATATTTGTTTCCACAGACCTGTCAGAAGGTCAACCAGTTTTCCTAAATAAGTCTCATAAACTTTATTTAACACCATCAGTGCAATCTGTTTCTGTCACTGACACATTTCTACTTCAACATTTTTCAACATTAAAACGTCTGTTTAAGACTCCACACTTTCTGTTGAGCTCAAACAAAAACAACAAAAAACATACGTCGAAGAATAACCAGAATGCCAAACTCTGAATTTAAGCCACAGTACACAGTGAGGACAGTAAAGCAAGCATCATGATATGGGCATGTTTCTCCTACTATAGTGTTGGGCTTATTTAGATTAGATTAGATTCAACTTTATTGTCATTACACATGTACAAGTACAATGCAACGATTCCAGTTTAGGTCTAACCAGAAGAGCAATAGCAGTAAGTGCAAGACATCCAGTGCAAGATATCCAGTATTGCTTAAAGATAACCCTGGTATTGCACACCAGGGATCATGGATCAGTTTGCACATTGTTGTGTCCAATACTGACCGCTCAGTCTTTGGCACAATTGTGTGGAATAAGTCATGAACGCACAGCCATTTCAATGCCATAGAGTCTTTATTGCTCACAACCAACACAATAAACGACCCGAGTAGACTATCATCCAGCTCTACTAAATTTTGTACAGAAAATGTAAGCCTTTTATACAGGTTTGATATGACAGTTTAGTGATAACTCTTTCTGTAATCTTTGATGAGCCTTTGAAGATTTTTATTAAACTCTGTGATGTCATTCTGTAACAACTTGGGACTTTCCCACCTGCTAGGCCTCTCCTTCTCTGGCCTTGAGCATCAGGCTCCCATGTCTCTATCTTGGCCTCCAATATGTGTGTGTGCTTTAAACTTATCCTGATTTAAACCATACTCTGACATTAAGTTTTCCTTTGTTTTACTTTAATATGTTTCTAAATGTAATAATATAACATCCACTACTTGATTACACACCATGCATAAGTATTAACCATAAACACATAACAAAAACTCATCATGCATAAATAAAAAACAGAAATAAGCACATAACATGAAAAATATACCACAACATGTCAAAACACTTGAAGAGGTCATGTTGTCTTGCCATTTAAATAAATATCTTCAATACCTTTCTATAAATATTATTTACAGTTTAAAATAGTAAAGGCTTAATAAATGGTTTAAAACAGAGCTATAGCCTAACGAATGTTTTTGTCATTTGTCATTTGTTCATTCAAATGTACATGTGTACAAATATTATATTTAGTGTATGTGGATAGATATTCCATTTATTAAGACTGATGTACAAAATCTAATGTCTTTTTTTCTATAATTATTTTACAGATGGTTTTGACACTGTCACTTTTGATCCCATTTGTGATTTTTGACAGCAAATTACAGTTTTTATTTTATTTTTCTATTTATTTTCTTCAGCAGAGGCCAGTGGCTTGAGGGCCTGAAATGCATACAATGAAAATCTATCTTTTCCATGAGCCAAGGAAATTATCAAGGCAATCCCTGTGGTTATGAACCTTGCCAACCTGGTCAGAGTATGCTGCCTGCTTATTTCCTTGACAGATGTCCTGAATCTACAGTATTCTTACAAACTGTCTAAAACTGTCTTGACCTTCACTAGATTTGAAGGGAGCCCTTGTGCTCCACTTTTATACATGTAGGTGCTGCCTCCAAAAACACCATTCAATCAAGAATAATGACATCATTTTGACATCACTCACCACCATAATACAATAAATAAACATATCAGGGCATTACACAGAAATGCATCTTCATTTAACATCCATTTATCCATCCATCTTCTACCGCTTATCTAAGCAGAGACGCCCAGACTACCCTCTCCCCAGACACTTCCTCCAGCTCTTCCGGGGGGATACCGAGGCGTTCCCAGGCCAGCCGAGAGACATCCCTCCAGCGTGTCCTAGGTCTTCCTGGGGTCTCCTCCCGGTGGGACATGCCCGAAACACCTCCCTAGGAGGCGTCCAGGAGGCATCCAAAACAGATGCCTGAGCCACCTCATCTGGCTCCTCTCGATGTGGAGGAGCAGCGGCTCTACTTTGAGCTCTTCCCGAGTGACTGAGCTCCTCACCTTATCTCTAAGGTAGCGCCCTGCCATCCTGCAGAGAAAGCTCATTTCGGCTGCTTGTATCCGGGATCTCGTTCTTTCGGTCTTGACCCAAAGCTCATGACCATAGGTGAGAGTAGGAACGTAGATTGACCGTAAATCGAGCTTTGCCTTACAGCTCAGCTCCTTCTTCACCACGACAGACCGGTACTGTCAATTTCACGTTCCCTTCTTCCCACACTCCTGAACAAGACCCAAAGATACTTGAACACTTTCCACTTGAGACAGGATCTCTCCACCACCCTGAGAACCATGGTCTCAGACTTGGAGGTGCTGATCCTCATCCCAGCCGCTTCACACTTGGCTGCAAACCGTCCCAGTGCACACTGAAGGTCCTGGCTTGATGGAGCCAACAGGACAACATCATCTGCAAACAGTAGACAAGATCCTGTGGTCCCCAAAGCAGACTCCCTCCGGCCCCTGGCTGCGCCTAGAAATCCTGTCCATAAAGATAATGAACAGGACCGGTGACAAAGGGCAGCCTTGCCGGAGTCCAACATGCACTGGGAACAGTTCTGACTTACTGCTGGCAATGCGAACCAAGCTCCTGCTCCGGTCGTACAGAGACCGGACAGCACTAAGCAAAGGGCCCCGGACCCCATACTCCCAGAGCACCCCCCACAGGGCGCCACAAGGGACACAGTCGAATGCCTTCTACTGATGATACAGCTGTGTATCATCAGCATAACAATGGAAGTTCACTGCATAACTTCTGATGATTTGTTCCAATGGTGTAACATATAGTGAAAAAAGTATGGGACCAAGCACAGACCCTTGTGGCACACCGAATTTTCACTGGTGCCGTGGAGGAGAAGGATTAATTAAATGAGACAAAATGAGACCTATCACACAGATAGAATTATAAACAAGCAAGAGCTTGGTTAGAATATAATGTAAATTTAATACATTGCTATTTGCAGATGCTAAATTCCATTAATTCAATACAAATGTGATTGATGATTTTATCACTCTTAATCAGTCTGAATCAGAACCAATTTTAGCTGCACTGTTGTGGGAATGTTTAAAAGCCTGTTTACGAGGCCAGGTCATCTCGTATTCTGCACAGTTGGGGAAATTATCTGCATCAACTTTTGTGAAGGCTCTCTTTTGACATAGCCTCTGTGAATCAACAATTGGAAACAACTCTAAAAACAGAGCATGATTTGGTCACAACAACCAAAGCTGAACTTCTTTTGCCACATTCAATCACAAAATATTATCAACATGGTGATAAGGCCAGAAGATTACTGGCTCACAAGTTACGCCAACAAGCGGCTTCCCGTTTAATTCCTCGCATTAAAGATGAGTCAGGCACGCGTTTAGAGGAACTAGCTTTAGTCAATTCAGTTTTCTCATCTTTTTACACATTTGTTGTATAACTCTGAACTTGTAGTGTCCAATACTGACCGCTCAGCCTTTGGTACACTTGTGTGGAATAAGTCATGAACGCTCAGCCATTTCCATGTCTTTAGAGTCTTTATTGCTCACAGCCGACACAACAAGACCGAGTAGGCTATCCCCAAGCACTACTAACTTTTGTACAGAAAATGTAAGCCTTTTATACAGTTTTGAGATGACAGTTTAGTAATAACTCTTTCTGTGATCTTAGATGAGCCTTTGAAGATTTTTATTAAACTCGGTGATGTCATTCTGTAACAACTTGGGACTTTCCCACCTGCTAGGCCCCTCCCATCTCTGACCTTGAGCATCAGGCTCCCATGTCTCTATCTTGGCCTCCAATATGTGTGTGTGCTTTAAACTTATCATGTTTTAAACCATACTCTTCTGACATTAAGTTTTCTTTCTTTTTCTTTAATATGTTTCTAAATGTATTAATATAACATCCCTTACTTGATTATAAACCATGCATAAGTATTAACCTTAACACATAACATAAACTCATCATGCATAAATGAAAACTAACTAAGCACACAGAAATAAGCACATAGCATAAAAAATATACCACAATTCCCCTCTTCGAGACCCTATGGTCTCGTTTTAGCTAAACATTACAACTGGTTCATAATACATGTGCATTAAATCATCACACAGATCCAAGTTACACTAGTTCAGCTTAAAACAGTTCCCATCAGATCTCCCTTCTTCTCCCATAATCATATCATATAGTTAACTTGTTTTTCCTTCACTTTACACAGTTACAGCAAAATAAGAATATAATTACTCATATTAAAATATAATAAGCATATGAGTACACACACTTGTAATATAAGATACATTTCATCTCAGTTCTCCTATATTAGAACTAATATTATTTTATTATTCATCCAAGTCCCCTCTTATGTCCAATCTAAAAGACATTTTCTAAATCTACTACATTTCCAAATCACATGTAATGCTCACAAACAGGATCTCCTCCTTCAGTCCTGGAAACAGTCCAAGAGATGACACTATGACGTTTTCTCTATAAGCCGCTCTTCTTCTCGTATCCTCGGATCTTCCTACTTCTTTGACTTTCAGCTTCACGTCACTTCCTCTCCTTCGTCTAATTTGCTGCAAACCTGGAAACAGCTCCGACAATGGCTGTTCAGGTCGTCGTCCTGTAGCCTCCTCCGTCATCGATCTCCCCATGTCGATTTCACCTCTGCACAATGTCCATCCAGACCATCAACCTCTCGTCCTCATCTCAACTCCATGTCGGTAGCGATGTATCTGCTCTGCCTTCTCCATTCTTCTCCAGAAAACCCAACCTCAGGTAAGCCTTTGATTTCACAAAGCTTTACTGGAGACCCTCATGATAGCGTAGTTGTGGCCCCACGTTCCTTGGAAAGTTCCCTCTCAGATCAGTTTTTAATCAATAATTCACATTAACTGAGAAAAAGCCACAAAGATTACCACAGATCATATCAAAACAATTTAATGCGGCCTAAACTTTTATGTATTTCCCTTAATTATCCTACTACTCCAGGTCGTCTGTAAATGTCAACTTTAGTCTTTACTTCTTTTGATGTCTCTTTTAATTTGAAGTTTACTATATTTTTCTACTCAGTGTTATACTTAATAAACATGTCTAGCTCCTGTCAATATTTCTCATTTTAAGTTCTGGTGAACAAGAATACATACGTCTGCAGCAGAATTAACCCTTTCCTCTCTGTTTATTAAGAAAATGTCTCTTGTTCAATGACTAACTCTCTTGATAATGTATGAACATGTTTTAACCCTATTGACTATTGACTCGACATAATTCTTTTAAATTGTGGGCAAAGAATTACCTCAATTTTGCATTAAACCTACCATAATCTCTTACCTATGTTTTTAACTAACTAATAATATTTTGTATCTGACTGATTTAAGATAAATCCATAAAATAATTTATTCTAAATCTTCTCACAATTCCTCTTACTGTCCAACACCTATGTTCATCACACAACTAACTATTCTTTTAATAAACATCAACACACAACAAAACAACCTTTTCCATTAATATAAACATTGCCCTTGCCAAATACTTTTTCCAGATCAACCTATTTAACCTTATCACAAAATCCTTTAATCCATAACACACTCCTCATGTGTGACTCTACCTTAAGATTTCTCCTCTAATAAAATAAATTATCATATGGACCAACTCTTTTTAGTCTCTTCCCTAACATATTAAATTAAACTATTTTTCCTTTCTATTCTCTAATTTAATCTTCCTATTTTTATTACTAATTCACTCATTATTGTTATACCCTCTCTACTTCTGTGTAAATACAACTTTTTAAGTAAATACGTTCATGCTTTATTATCTCCTTTGCTCCCATAATTCAACTTCCATTTAAACTATTTCATCCTACATAAGTTATTTTTTCTTTCTTGTATGTAAACTTTAAACTTAACAAACATCTATTTTGTTCAAAACCAGTAAACTCTTCCTTATGTCCTACATTAATTATCAATCCAATTATTGTCAAATTATTACTAAAGTCAGAACATCTTTTCCATTAGACAATACCCTTTAAACAATAATTCTTCCCAGTCCTCTACTAACCAAAAGTAACTAACTAGAGTTTTAACAAGACAACATCAGCGTGTCTCTGAGCTGCTCACAGAAACATTACAAGTAGCTGTTCTCTCACAGACACAGAGCTGCACCGAGCTGCTCTCACAGACTCTGACTGTCACAGATCTTAACCCATTAAAACCTTATAAAACACATGGATCTGTTTAAATCTGTTCAATAAGCCTTCTGTTGTTAACAATGATACAAACTCATTCATTCAGTTTATCTGAGTTTCACAAACTCCTCCTCTCAGCGTTACCATGGAGATCTAGTCTTTACTCACCATATGATCTATACCAGGTGAGCTTTCTAATCTGCTGTTGTATTACTACGGTAGAGTTTTATTCAGTAAAATAAACCTATATAGAAGCTTATCCCAAACATCTGTGAAGCTATCATCATAACTTTAATCAAAATCTAAATAATTATCCCTCTCTTCGGTTGATATTTTAAAATCCACTGCACAGTTAAGCTTAATCAAATCTAATTTCAAATACATCCCATTATATTGCCAAACATTACCCTCCCTCTTTGATTCTGTTTAAAAGAATCATGGACAAATCACCAATATTATTAATCTGTTCAATTCTCCTGTCTCAGCTGGACCTCTTTCTCTCACAGTTCTTCTTCATTAAACAAGTCTTTCCTTGTTTCTAACATCCTTGAATTTACTTGGCATTGTATTTGCTTTCTTTAAAAATAATAGTTCATTTTTTCCTGATTTGATGTGGACAGGTCGACAGTGTGAAAGATGACACCAGACCTTCTCATGAGACGTTCACTGTTCTCCCAGACAACCTTGAAGTTTGAACATTTCTTGTGAAGACTCCATTTCCCAGACTTGATCTGCAGCCGGGAAGTGTTGTTTCTGTAGAGTTCTCCTCAGCACCTTTTAATCTGTTGGAATTTAACTTTGTATTTCTGTTAGATGTTGTCTAAACCAGTATTTGATCAATAAATCTGTTTTATTCTCCTGGGACTCTTCAATTCTTTGACGACTCAGTGTTCTCCATAACTCTTATCTCCAACCTTTTCTAAGTGACCTTTATGACCTCTGTGTTTTTTCTACTTTCACACAGACTTTCTTTTCTCTGGACAAGGATTAACTTGTCAACATTGTTTTATGCCTTGTCTTCTTCTGCCATTAAAACTGAAGCCTCACATATTCCAGACCATATTATAAGATGTT